>JASTUB010000052.1:0-53251 GCA_031124825.1 Saccharomycopsis vini
AAAACAAAAAAAAAAAAAAAAAAAAAAAAAAAAAAAAAAAAAAAAAAAAAAAAAAAAAAAAAAAAAAAAAAAAATAACTAGATGATAGAATATCCTTTAGAAATAAATTCAATGAAAAAGTATATAGTATAAATGATTTAACATTTTCAATAAAAAATATAATAATAATGCAGCGATTTAGATATCACAAAAAAAAAAAAAAAAAAAAAATGAAAACTGAAAAAAATAAAAGAATTAAAATTGAACGCCACTTAACAATCCATTTAAATCACTTGGATCAATATCTCCTGCTTCTGCTAATAATTCTTCAACTCCCATTAAAGCTGTCTCACTAAATAACCCATTTTCAGTGAATACCAATCCTTCAGCATTTGCCTCCATAATACTTGATTGTCTTCTTTTTCGTTTAGAATCCAAAACTGGCGGGTTAGAAATAACATGTGTTGGTTTAGAAGTTGAAGATGTGGATGATCTAAGAACATTTTGTTTGATATGTTTTCGGATTTTATTTGAATTAGAAATACTCATACTACGAGAATTCGAATTCGTCCCTCTTCTTCTATTCCCACTAATCGTGTTGGCACCAGATGTAATTGCATTAAATGCTTCATTATTACTAAAAGATGAAGACCCACCACTAATATTCCTTGTATTGGAAAACCTTCTACCATTTGAACCATTAAATTCAATCGAATTCCCTGATTGTGATAACCCCCGATTTCTAAAAGCAGTCAATGGAATTTTCTTTTTATTGGTCGATGCATTAGTTAACATGTTCCAATTCATATTGTCATCCGTAGTTTCTTCCAATTCACTAAGATTAAAATATTCATCAAACTGAAGTTCGATATTAGACGATGACTTGAGAATAGAATTAGTACTATTTTGAATATTATTGTCATTACCATTATTAATATTATTATTCTTATTATTATTATTAGTAGTAGTATTAATATTGATGTTATTAATAGTGTTAGTATTATTATTGTTAGTATTATTATTATTGTTGTTGTCGTTGTTATTGTTGTTATTATTGTTATTGATATTCTTGTTAGATGATTTACCAGTATAAGGAGTGATTGATCTAGTACTTAACCCATCTATAATCTCAAATGGAACATTCTTAGAAGCAATCCAAGTGGCCATTCGTGGAGCACCACCACCATTTACCGTAGCAGATGAAAGAACTTCTTTAACGCTTTTCACCCCACCAATAGCTTTTGATGTTGATGATATAGGTAAATCAGGTTCAATATCCGTCACTTCATCTTCTTCATCACTGAATATTGCTTGATAATCCAAAAAACTTTCATTTGCCCCTAGTGTTAAGTCAAAATTTTTGATTTTATTGCCATTAGATCCATTATTATCTTTAATAATATCAGCTTTATTTTTCAAGATATTATCAGCTCTAGATGTAGTACCAGTAATAGTACTACCACTACTAGTAGTAGCAGTATTCTTATTAAATGGATTAACTAAAGATGGTCCATGAGAAAATTTTCTTGATGCTCTCAGACTTTTTCTACTACTTTTTTGCTTTCTAATTTCATTATTTTTGGATGCCGCATTCGTAGTTGATCCACCCGCTGCTCTTTTATCATTATCACCTAATAAATAATCCCAAAAATAAGCATCATCACCAGTTTCATCATAGGCATCGAGAAATTTGTTTCCTGTTGTACCATTACCTTCTGTACCTGTGCCACCAGTACTTAATGCACTCATATTGAAAAATCCAGTTGGTTTATAATACAAATCATCAAAAACAGAAAGCTCAATTTCTGATTCATCATCTTCTTCATCATCATCATCTTCATTGATTTTTACCGCCCCTTTATTACTATCATTGTCTGACACAAATTCAAGAACCTCATCATCATCATCATGACTTTGTTTTCCCAGTGTTTGTTTCTGCTTCTTAAGTTTCTCTCTCATCACTACATCCTTTGGATTTTCTATAATACTTAATCTTGGAATAATTCTTTGAGAATTATCAATAGGATCAACATTATCATCAAAATTATTTGGAGAATCAAGCAAACTTGCATCTTGACCATCGATTGAAAATAATGAACCTCCATTTTTATCGAAATCAAGACTTCCAAATTCATCATTCATAAATCCAAATTCATCTCCTCCTTTCATTTCATCAAGTAATAATTGTGTTTCTTTAGCCAATAAATCATCATCATCACTAAGAACTGCATTATCTTCAAATAAAAACCCTTTATTTGTATCTCTAGAAATACCACCGGTGGTGGATTTTCTTTTCTGCTTTTTAATCTTAAGTCTTTTCATTTGTTCAAGTGTTTGATCATCATAAGCATCTGCATGATCCTCATCATCAGCAGCAATAGCTGCAGCTAATTGTTCATTGTCAATTTCTTCATCATCTTCATCGTCACCACCACCACCCACTTCTGCCGCACGTTTAGCCAATTCTTTTTCATCAATTTCATCATCTTCATCATCACTCGAGTCTGTCATAATAGCATTTTCATTGTTGTCAATTTCACTCAAAGGAGAATCTGATTCATCACTAAGTTTTTTAAATGTTGACAAGGGAGGACGAGGTAAAAAATTCAGCTTATCCATATTTGTAAGACGACGTTTCATACTTGATCTATTTGGTTTTGTGCTAGACATTCCTTTTTCTGTAGTTGAAAGTTTCACTTCTTCACCAACATCTTCTTCTACATTATTCATTTGGTTCGATATTTCATCATCAAACGAGTCAAATTCGAATGCAAAATTTCCGTCTGATTCATCATCATCATCATCATCATCATCATCATCATTATCACTGTTCTTGTCTTGACTGTTGGAAAAAGAGTTGTTCGATTGAGTTTTAGGGGCTTTACTTGATTTAGTGGACGTCTTATTGGCTGTTTTCTTCAATCCTTTTCTAGCTCTTAAAGCACTTTGTTTTCTTTGAGCCGTTAATTTGACAAAGTCAACGTCTGATTCGTACTCGTCGGAAGAGCTGTCATCTTCGTCATCATCATCGTCATCATCATCATCATCGCTACTATCGACGAAAGCACCACCGCCCATCTGATTTTCTCCCTCACTTTCTTCATTGACAGCATTATCATCACTTTCATAGTCATCGATCTCTATCGAATTATGATCACTGCCATCTTCTTCCTCTTCTACTTCATCACTTGCTGCTTCTGATATCGATCCACCACTGATCAAGCTGAATCTCCTTTCTCGCTTCCCACTGCCTCTTTTTCTACCTTTATCCATTGTCCTTATCTTTCCCTTTTTATTGATATCATCAGATTTAAATTGTGAAACATTTTTTGAAGCAAACTTTCGCTTTGATGAACCAGAAGCTGGTTTTTTACTTGTTGATTTCTTTGATGTTACTATATTTTTCCTTGGAGGAGGCATCTTTTTCGCTATACTTTCTTGTTGATTATTTCGACTTTTGTTGTGTTTCGTTGTTGATTTGGAAAAGGATTTCGATGTAATGGGGATGGATATATTGGATGAATAGTTATCACTCATTGAGTTGAGTCAATCTTTGTTTTGAAGCTTACCTATTTTTGATCAATTAACTAAACAGGAGCAAGGTTTATTTTTCTTATTATTTGATTTCAAGTGAGGAGAATATTTCAAAGAGTTGATTTTTCTTAATGATATCTTTTTTTGAATTCTTATTTTTCTTGGGTTTTGGTTTTCTTATCAAATTTGATTTTTTTTATAATTTTATTTTATTTTATTTTATTTTATTTTATTTTATTTTATTTTATTTGCTTTTTTCTGATTATTTTTTTTTTTTTTTTAGTTTCTTTTATATTGCAGGGGGATAATATATTATTACCACTAATTTAAAGTGTTTCTTATGTTTGTTTCCAAAATGCTTCCTTTTCTTTTGTGATTTCTACTTTGTCTCTTCTTTTTTTTTTTCTCTCTCTCTCCCCCTTTTTTTTTTTCAATATATTTATATATATATTTTCTCTCTTTGGAATAAACCAATTTCTTTTACTTCTTGGGATGAGATTGTTTTGCTCTCTTTATGGAACCTTGTTTCCCTGTTGTTTGTTTCAATACTTTTTGTATAAGAAAAACTAAGAAAAAAATAACAGAAAATTTTCTAAAAAAAAAAAAAAAAAAAAAATTCATTTGTTTCTAAGCGCCCTTCATTGGCCAATTATATACACAATTTTTTCATTGATCCTCCCAATTAATTTTATTAAAATATGATATTATAAAATGACACTATAAAATGATATTATAAAATGATATTATAAAATGATATTATGAATTGATAAATTGTTAATGTACATAGCATATCTTCACGGGCTAACGAAAAAGAGAAAAAGTAGAAAAATGATAATAGAAAACAACAAAATAAATAACTTGTAAAAGAAATCTATGTCTTGTGAGCGACTTGTAGCAAATTAGAATTATTTCTTAAAACACTATAAAATAAATTGTAAAAGAATAGAATAATAATAATAAAATACAATGATATATATATAAATAAAAGTGTTAATGATTATATTACATTAAGCTGTTTTTATTTTTTATTTTTTATTTTTTTTTTGCAGTTTAGCCACCTTAACAACACTAATTTTTTTTTCTGCTTTCACATACTGTGGCTAAACGAGAAAGGTTCTTTTTTTTTTTTTTTTTTTTTATCAGCTTGTATATCATAGGATCAAATAATCCAGTAAACATTACCTGTTATTCAATAATAATACATTTACATTCTATTGTATTTCCAAGCAGATCTTTCAGTTGAATAAATAACACTTTTGTGTGTGTGTGGGGGTGTGAGGGTGTGCTCATCTCATCTCATCTCATCTCAGATGTCATTTCGTTTTTTTGAAATATCTTGAAAAATAAAAAGTAAAAAAAATATTTTGCATATATACATATTATATAAATTGTGCAAATAAATAATATTATCGATTATACTTTTAATATCGAGACCTGTGTAAAAAAAAAAAAAAAAAAAAAAAAAATAATAATAATAATTTACAATCTTCAGGTGACTTGGTAGCTTCCAATTTATTGTTCTTTATTTTCTATTTCCACAATCTTTCCGTTTTATAAGACCTTTATAATATTATAATTTCTTTTATATTTCTTTATTTTATAATCCACGTTCAGTATCTTCTTAAAACTCGAGCTGTGGTTTTTTTTTTTGTCTTCTAATCAATCAATTTAGTATCACCATTCACTATGATTACTAGCATAATTTTATCTATTATATCTAATCAAAACTATTCCAAGTTGAATTGATTGTTTACATCGCCTTTAACTGTTGTGTTTTATATGGAAACAGTGATTCCGATAACCACAAAGAAAAACTTCCGAGTTATTCCAAAATAATAAGGAAAATAACATATGCAAGCAAAAAAAAAAAAAAAAAAAACAAAAAAAAAAAAGATGATTAAACAAAGTTTCTTACATTTTTTCTTCTTTTGTTTTAGTTGGTTATAATGGAATGAGTGTAAGTAGTGAGAATATATGTTTGATTTGAGTTCAAAGGTGAGGTCCTTCCAGTTGCTTAGTCATCGCACGCATCCTCGTGATGTAAAAAATTGACACACACTCTCACACCTTTTGTAGGCCATTTATACTGTTAGTTCATCATTTATAAATATTCAACTGTTCAGTGAAAACCTAAAATAAAAAAACTAATTCATAAAAAGAAAAAAAAATAATTATTGTTTGATTTTATTATCTTAATCTTAATAAACTGATTCGAAATAGTTAATATGACAAAATCAGAAATCCGCCTTAATATTGAAAAATTTGGTGACGATGCCCTCAAAGGAATAGTCCATTTACCAAAAGAATCAAGTCCCAAAGATTTCACCGTCGAAGGAAAAGTTCAATTAGGCCCATTCTTGGATGCTTTAAATGTTTTAGAAAGAGATCCTGTAGTTTTACCTGCTTTTGATACCGATATTGCTTGGGAATTGGGTAATTTTGCTCGTGAATTCACTTTGAAACATTTTCCAGAAACTTCTCTTACTATTGCAATCACCACCGCTAACAATCATAAATTATTCCATACTATCAATCAAAAAGGTTCAATCCCAGATAATGACCATTGGGTTAGAAGAAAATCTAATACTGTTTTTAGATTCGATAGATCAAGTTTCCATGTTGGTCGTAAAAATAAATTAAGTAATAGAACTTTGGTTGCCGCTAAAGCAGTTTCACCAGAAGATTTTGTTGACGATGGTGGTGCAGTAGCTATTAGATTGACTAATTCTGATATTACAGTTGCTGCTCTTGCTCTTAGTGGTTTAGCTCAACAATATGACCATTTTTTGGCCCTTGAAATTCTTAAACAATTCAAAGCTCATTTGTCTAATTAATAATAACTTCATCAACACACGGAATTTTTTTTTTTGTTTTACACTTTTTTTTTTGGAATTAGTATAGATGTGGTATATATGCAGTAACAAAAATTTTTCTCATGATATATACGATAAACCTTGAACAGTAATACATATATATATATTTATAAATAAATAAATTGGATATACTTATGATGGATTATAGCTTTATCATAATCGGACAAACGATATGAGATCCGATACTAAAAGCGAAATTAAGCAAAATAAAAATAATAGTGATGATGATTCTGCAAAAGAAAAAAAAACGGAAAAAAAAAAAAAAAAAACAAGAAAGAAGTTCTGAATAATAAATGTTTATATATATATATGTATATATAATTTTTAAAAAGACAAAGAACAGACATAAAAAAACATAAAAACATCAAGTTCATTCAACTAATCCCCCACGTTGAGCGAGAGAGTAAAAAATAGAATTAGGATTACTCAATAATACTTCTGGTTTATCAAATTCAGCGACTTGTCCTTTTTCAAGAACTAAAATACGATCACTATCCATGATGGTGTTGATTCTATGAGCAATGGTCAAGATTGTACGTTCACTAAATTCTTTTCTGATAGTTTCTTGGACAATTTGATCAGTTTCAACATCAACAGCAGCAGTAGCTTCATCCAAAACTAAAACCTTGGAAGGAATAAGTAAAGCACGAGCTAAACACATCAATTGTTTTTGACCAACTGACAAATTACCACCGTTTTCAGTTATCTTAACACTTAATAAATCATTGATTCTTTCGTTAGAATCATTTGCATTTTGTTCATCAATCATTTTCATTAAATGAGGTTTCAAATGTGAAAGATCAATTGCTTTAAGAATATTTTCATCATTGAAGATATTGGTAGGATCTAAATTGTCTCTGATTGTGCCTTCAAAGACTTGTGCATCTTGTGGAATAATAGAAAGGCTTTTACGCAAATCGCTTAATCCAATAGATGAAGTAGACACACCATCAATCAAAACTTCACCTTCTGTTGGCTCAATGATTCTATACAAAGCCATGGTCAAAGAAGATTTACCAGCACCAGTTCTACCAACAATACCAATTTTTTCTTTTGGATTAATAGTCAAGCTAATATCTTTCAAAACCAAATCTAATTCTGGCCTGTATTTAGTAGAATAATTTTTGAATTCAATTTTACCTTCAGTTGGCCAATTTTCATGTGGTCTATTGGATTCAATAACTTGTGGAGCTTCACTTTTCAATTTTGAATATTCTTCTATTCTTTCAACAGAAACAATATTGGTTTCAACTTCAACACTCATTCTAATAGCCCAATTCAATGATCCAGTAATTTGTAAAGCATAACTAACACTCAACCCAATTAAACCAGCACTAACTGTACCAGATGCCAAACCAAACATTGGTAATGCAGCAGCACTAAAAATTATAACCGAAGCTAACAAGTCTAATCTTGTAGCCAACCAACGATTACAGTTGACAGTAGGATGATAAGCACACAAGTTATTATCAACTTTCATTTCATTCAATCTAACAAATCTTCTTTCTTGGCCAAAACCCCTAATGGTGGTGATACCACTCAAAGTTTCTTGAAAATGGGCAAAAATAGGACTTCTAGTGATAGATTCCAATCTTTTCAATTCTCTAGAAGTTTTCATATAAAATTGTTGATAAGAAATGTATAAGACACCCAAGAAAAGAATGACAATAAGAAATTGCCATGTAGACATTGTAATGACCAAAATAGTGAAAATAACCTTGATACAATGTTGGAAAAATGCTTGGAAAACTCTTCCTATAATTTCATCAACTTTATTAATATCATTGGAGAATCTATTCAAAATACGACCAATTGGAGTTGTTTCGAAAAACGACATTGGTGCACGCATTACCCCATTAGTTAATTTTTGGTGCAAATTTCTTGCACCTTTAATAACACAAACATTCCACAAGAGAATACTTTGAAACATCAAAGTAATACTACCAGCAACACCCAATAAAATATAAATAAGAAGATATCTAAATACATCTGGATTATATCCTTCTCTTGAATTGATTTCAGACCAATGCTTAAGCCAATAGTTAGCACCAACATTCAAGGCCATTGAAGTAACCGCAAGGAATAAGAAACAAATGACAAAAGGTGGGTTACAAGCTCTAAAATATGTCATATAGACATGCCATTTCACATTACCTCTTTCAACATGCTCTTTACGATCATCTTTCTTTTTGGCTTGTTCATCATCATACGACACAACAAAATCACTCATAGTAGCGGTACTAGCTCTTCTCAAACTTAATCCATCAGAGTCTAACAAATCATTCGAAATAGAAGAATCATCAGCAACTAATTCACCTTTGAAGGTTTTGATTTCATCCTCATCATCTTCAGATTCATTGACAGAAGCTTCTTTAGGTGTTAAACTACCTTCATCTTCAGTTTCTGTTGGTTCATCAACCTTCTTTTTACCAAAATGTTCAATTAATTGGGCAATTTTAGAAATGGAACGTTCTTCATCAGACAATTTATCCAATTGTTCATTAGTGCGTTGTTCAACAATTTCACCGTTTTCTAATAAAGTGATATTATCAGAAATATGCAAGAAATGAACGCTGTTTGTCACCAAGATTTTACATTTGTGACGCAACATTCCTTTTTCACCAAAAACATAATCAATCAAATGTTTACCCACATGTTCATCAACTGCAGCCAAAGGATCGTCTAAAAGATACAAATCTGCGCCTGCGTAGATTGCTCTTGCTAATGAGAGCCTAGCCTTTTGACCACCAGATAAAGAAATACCTTTTTCACCGACTTGAGTTCTATCACCGTCAACAAAGTTCTTCAAATCAATAGTCAAATCACAAGCATGTAAAACTTTGTCATATAAAGCAGCATCATATTTATGTCCAAATAAAATATTTTCTTTGATACTGCCATTCATAATCCAAGCAACTTGAGAAACATATGCTATTTTACCGTGAATAGTTAAATCACCATGATATTTGTATAAATCACCGAGCATGGACTTGATAAATGAAGATTTACCACAACCAACTTTACCAATGATACAAGAAAGCTCACCTTTCTTGGCAGTGAAGTTGATATTTTTGAGTGCCAAATAGTTATTGATATTATTAACATCATCATCTGCATCTGAATACTTGGTATTTGCTTTGTTCCATGAGAATGAACAATTATCGAATCTAACGACTTCATCACCCATTTTATGAACTTTTCCTTGATGGTTCACTGCATTTGGATCCAATTCGTCAAGTTTCAAAAAATCATTGAGACGAGTCATTGATACACCACAATCGATAATAGAAGTGATGACATTTGGAATGACAGCCAATGGGAAACCTAATAAGTTAAATAAGGCCAAAGAAGGGAAAACAATATCTGTAGTTAAAGGTTTGTTGTAAAATTTGATGAAACCATAGAAAGTAGAGCAACTAACCATAAATGGGATAATGTTCCACATTGACATATTAATGGCTTTGAATATAGAAATATGAGACAAATTTTTTAATTCTTTTTCATTTCTCCAGAAGGCTAATTTCGAGAGGTATGGATTTTCCCAGTTGTATAATTTTAATGATTTAATGTTACTCAAAATCTCGGAAACTACTTTGATTCTAGTATCTTTGAATTTCATTTGCTTCTTTTGCAAAGTTTTTTGAAATTTCACAAGAGATGTGTTTGCAAAAACCATAACTACCATGAT
The DNA here is from genome assembly GCA_031124825.1 of Saccharomycopsis vini. NCBI lineage: Eukaryota > Fungi > Ascomycota > Saccharomycetes > Ascoideales > Saccharomycopsidaceae > Saccharomycopsis > Saccharomycopsis vini. Next base: position 10,075 of record JASTUB010000052.1, read on the forward strand.
ACTGAAACCAACCCACATTGAATTTCCCAAAATTTTGTGTAAAGAAATCAAACATAATAAAATTTGAAAAGGAGCAGACCAAATAACTTGTCCAAATTCTGTCAAATCTTGAACTCTTTGTGTATCTATAGACATCAAATTCACAATATCACCAGTAGATTTGACACTTCTAGATTCTGGTGATAAAACTAAGGATTTATCATAAATGGCCCCAATAAGAGAAGATTTGATTTTGATACCGCTGCTATAGGTATTGAAAAAATATTGATTGATACAACAAGTTTGAACCAAAGAAACTAAGAACATACCAAGGGCAATATTGAAACCTTTGATGAGCGGCGGTCTATCAGCTCCTTCAAGACTGTTATAGTCATTGACAAATTTAATTAAAGTTTTCAATAATTGAGGTTGAGTGAAATTCATAATATCAGAACAAACCTTGAAAGATGCTGCAACTAACAAACTTGAGCCAAAACTTTTAATGATACATTTGAATAAGGAGACTTTTTTCACTTGTTTAGCCTTAAATTTAACCATTTCTTGTTCATAATAGTCTGTCAAAGTGCTGGTAACATTGTTGTTATCATACCCTTTAGGTAAATTAGGTAAATCAGCCAAAGTCAAAAATTTTTTGTAACCTAAGGACATCAATTTACTCATCCAGCCAAAATATAAGACTGAGAATAAATTGGCAGAGTCTAATGGATTTTCTTTTTCTTTTTCATATCTCATAAAAGTGGTAAATGAAGTTGATGATGCAAGGGTTTTTGGAGAAGCTTGAGACCCGGTTATGAAAATAGAATTTATAAAAATTAGCACACTAATTGCCAAATTATTTTTGGTGATAACCAAACTTTTTAGCTCCAAAGTATGGAATTGGTAATAATATCTAATACCCAAGTTGATTACCTTAAAGCCATTGAATAAAGTGCTTAAACTCCAGTATACTAATAATACAGAAGTTGTGGTATGTAGCTTTTTGAAATCCAAATAAGTCAAAGGAAAAATTATTACAAATAACACCATCAATTCGAAAAAAGACTCGAATTTTATCACGTCTGATAAGTGATAATATTGGTTATTATCAACTGCCAACAAAAAGAATTTCAAAAGGAATTGAAAGCCAATTAAAGCAATTCTTGAAACGAAAAATATGTCAAGCTTATAATTGTGATTATAGATGGAAATAGAGTTCCTAAAGATGAGTTTATGAAGCATATGAATACCAGCTATCAAACCAAATAAATTCATAAAATTAAATAAAACCCCATAAAGAAAACATGGTGTAAAATCAAAATATTTAGAGAAGGGACCCATTGATTCTGGGTCATCACAACTCAAGACAGAGCAAGTTTTTGTAATAAACAGCTCAATCATATTTGGTGAACTCGCTGTTGATTCTTGTTCTGTTCCTTGTATGAATTGATGTATTAGTAATTGCAGTATTTATTGATAATATGATATTTTTTTCCTATATCTGGTTTGCGCCCTGCATTCTTTTTATCTTTTTTTTTTTTTTTTTTTTTTTTTTCGCCCAGGGCTATGAGTGAATCTACAAAGCCGAAATTAGTCCTAATTAGGAGATCTTTTTGGCCCACTTGAATATCTTTTTCGGTAATAAAATACATACCGCATATTTTTACCTTTATGCTTTAATTGTTTTATTGGTTATAGAGAAATCAATAGGATCATAAAATATAACCTATTCAGAACCATCGAAGATAGCTCACGAAAAAGAATTTTAACAGGAAAAAACAAAATTAATATAATAAATGGAAAATAAGTAGTCAATTTGTTAAAACAAGATTACTCAATTTGGTTACTCTTGTTATAATCAAATATGAGAAACATGATGAGAAGGTTAAAAGAAGAAAATCCAACTTTCGAAAATTTATAAATTCGTTTTAATTTACTTTCAAAATTATATAAAAAAAAGAACAAATGTTGTTGAAAAAATTTGTAAAATTCATTTGTAAAATAAGGCAAATATATAATAGGTTATCACTTAAGTCAATTGACTTGATAACAGATCTTGCACTAGCAGCTGCTTGAGGACAAGATACAAATTTGACACGTGAGCAGCGGTGTGATTTTTATAATCTTGATGAATAATATGAAGCACCTACATCACCGTTTGAAATGACGCCTACTAACATCGCTGTTAACAAAAAAAAAAAAAAAAAAAAAAAAAAAGAATATCAATGTCTTTGGATTCATATTATTCCTCTTCGCATTATTTGTCTTCTAATGTTAAGATCACAATATCATATGCGAGCAATCCATTGTTTGTTGGCGACACCATCAAGGCTTTGATAACTATTCAACACATTGATCCTGTCCCTATTGAAGATAACTTATCGACACTGAATAACTATAATCACGATGATTTAGATAATGATTCTAGAGATAACGAGGACAGGTTGAAACCTGAGAGTTCTTGGAGTAGAAAAATATCAAGTCAATTCTCAAGGTCACTTTTCTTGAGCCTGTTGGAAGAATCTGAAATGAAATTGATGGACTTGAATAAGTTTACAGTTGATACAACCGAGACTTTTCTTTCTGGAAGTTTACAAATATTCGGTCATTTCTCATTTGATGGCGAAGTGGTTGATTTAAGCAAATTTTCTAAATTGAGGCAATCTTCAATAATTAGTGGTTGTATAGCTGGGATACCTTCTTTGAAAGTTTCCTCTAGTACATTCCATTCCTCAAAATCATTCTTCCATAATTTTTCATCTAGTGTTTCGAGCTTTTTAAAATCGGATATCGGGGATCTTAGTAATTTAATGTTTGAAGGTGTATCAACTTCAAATATAGACCCATTGGAATCAATCAACCCGTTATTTGTCACTAATCAATTGTTGATGTTTGCGTCCTTGACTTTGAAACCAGCGCAACAGAAACAATATTATCTTGAATTCAAATTACCCAATACTTTGCCCCCAAGCTACCATTCTAAGAATATTAATATAAATTACAACTTGATTTTTAATACCGAAAGAATAACCAGTTTGAGTTCGACTCCACTCAATATTAATATACCATTTCCTTTGAAGATAATGATTGCTCCAAAGCCAAATGGTGTTCAAGTGGTACCAATGTTGCACAATGAATTTAAGCTTAATAGAAGATATTTTAACAGCAAAATATCCAAACAAATTATGTTGACAGAGCTTCCTACCCGTAAAGATAATACTCTATATCAAGACTTTTCATTCGTGGAATCATTATTGAAATCCTCAAAAGCAAATACAGTAAACTCAATTAGTGAGGAGCCAGCAACATTGGATACAGAAAGTGAAAATCAAAAAAATAAGAATGAACTTCTTAAATCAGAATTTATATATACAATGAAGACCCTTTTTGATGAGAATATAACTACTACAGAACAAATCAAAAGCTTGCCCTCTTCTACCAAAATGGGTAAATTCAACACCAATATAGAATCTCCTTCAGGTTCATCAATAACAGATAACCATAAGGGATCCTCAGCTCAATACTTTGATTCTTCTAGATTTGACGCAAAAGAATGTATCGAAAAACTTAGTGCTTCAATCATTCAGAATGATGACTTACTGTCAACAAAGTTATTGATAAATGACACAATGCACGATTATCAACCAGTAATAATTCAAAAAGCTTTGAAAACGTCATTCTTGGTAAAGTTTAAAAATAAATTTACTACAAAGGTTATTTTCGACAAACCATTTTACAAAATTGGAGAAAACATTTCTTTATGCTTCGACTTTATTAATCAAACACCAAATATCCCAGACCCTAATATTGATAATAGGTTTATTGTATCTGGAATTTCTGTTTCTTTGGAATCTACAGAAAATATCAAATACGAATACTTGAATGAATACCAAGCCACTGTTGAAGAAATTTATAAGCAGTTTCAAACTAATCCAAAAGAAGCTTACAAGGTATGGAAACTTCCGCCGCCAGCAAGCGAGAACTATAAATCTTTGTCTTTAGAAGAAATCAATCTGAATGAAATTATACACCGGGAGTTGATTGATCGTAATCCTAATTATTGGAAAAAATTCAGCTATGTTCATTGGGTTAAAAAATATTCATTACAAAGTAATAGTTTTCAAAAATTCAATATCAATGATTTATTTTTGAGTTATAATTTGGTGCCGCAGTTTTCTACAGATGTTTTTGAGTTGAAGTACTTCCTATGTTTCAAATTTGTAATAATTGATGATAGTCGTGAAAATGGGAAACAAGGAGATGCTAATAAAAGTATATTCTTGAAAAATACTCATAATGACAATAATGGAAGGTTTTATAGTGTCAAAGATTCATTAAATGGTTCAGTGTTCACTATTAGACTTCCTTTCAATATTCTTGCTTCTCAAAAAGATTTTGGCAACATTTCAGTTTGAAAGCCAACCCACATTTTAAACATGATTATAAATTTTTTTTTTTTTGAAATATGTATTCGAGTTTTATTTGAGACCAAATTATTTATTTTTACTTTTGTGACAATTTTACAATTTTTGAATCTTCAAAGGTGATATCTAATTCTATAATATAACAATAAAAACACGCGAATAATAACAAAAATTAAAAAAACAAAAAAAAGCTACAAATAATAATAAAAAAAAAAAGAAAATAGCAAGAAAACGTCGTCTAAGGTTTAGTATATTGTAGCTCAATTTTTTGATTATTCTCTTCATCCCATGCATAAAATGTCATTGATTCGCCTTGTTTCAAGGATTTAAATTCAGCTCTTTTCTGTATTAATCTTTGTGCTCCAGGATCATTGGACTCAGGCACATCCACAATCATATTATTTAAGCATATAAAATCTAATTCGTTCCATGATTTCCATGTTTCACTAAATTTGGTCATTGTATAGTTTAATTTTAAGTTGGTAATCTTAATATGATGCTTAACGTTAGAATTGAATTCTTTCAATTTAGCTTCTCGTTGATTTCTTTCGGGGTAAAATTCATAAATCAAATTGATCAAAATTTTGTTAAAGTTTGTGAAAAGTGAAACTCGATCACCAGGTAAATTACACACATCGGATTTAAGATTTCCAGAGTTTTGATAAACGCTGTGCAAATCCCAAACAAGACCACTTTTGAAGTGATTGATCAATAGATCATGAACGAAATGTAAATGTGAGTTGCCATTTTCGATTGGGTTGTCTGCAATAAATAGCATATACTCATATCCTAAAATTCTGCTGGTGATATCAAGATTCATTTCAGTTTTATTTTTCAAGAGAATTTTTGAAGGAGGTAAAAAGTTTGGATTGATTAGCATGTCTAACGAAACAATGTGATTATTTAAATCGTACAAATTTACCAATACATTTATGTACATGGACATTTCAAACTTGAACTTTAAAACATTTTTAATGAATGGGGAATCCATCAAGTTCAATTCACTAACCTTATGAACCAAACCTCGATGAGATGGCATGTTGCCGGCGGTTGTAGTGGAGCTATTGGTATTATTGTTATTATTGATTGGATATTTTTTGGAAGGATTTGAAGGACTTGTTCCGCTGGTATAAGCAGCTGAATTGCTACTCCATGATGTTTTTCTAGGAGTTATGGAGAAATTATTAATCAATGAATTTGACCCACCATTTTTTGGAACAGGAAGAGAATTTGAGGCATCTTTACTTTCAGCGTCTATAATTTTGGCGAATTGTGACCGCAAATCTCCAACTGACTTCTTGGCCTTTAAAATATCTTTTTCAAATCTAGTGGTACTGTGATGATTTGCAATACTGTTGATTTTACTTGATGAAGGATCAAGATATAAACTATCATTGCTTCCATTAGGGCTATCCCCGTCATTGATGTCACCTCCAGGTCCAATACTTCCGCCGACACCAGTGCTGCTCATTTGAAACATACTTTTCTTTCTCCTCAATTTATTCACTTGTTCCTCGTCTACATCATCTAATAAGTACTTCCCTTTGAGTAAAACCCAAAAATACAAATAATAGAGGGAGTCAATTAAAGTTGGTTCATCAGTAGCAATAAACCATTCAAACTTGAATGATTCATTACTAATATATGGCTTGTTAGATAACTGAAGCTGTTTTTTCGCAGCAATTTGTTGAATTTGATAAATGATTTCTTTACGTTTCAATTGATCATTTAGTAACAAATTAAATTTTTTCATAAACTGGCTTTTTGCAGTATCTATTGGTCTATCTGGAGTTGCAAATGTCATTTGTCATTTGAATGAAGATCACTTCCGAGAAATTTGCCTGTCAAATAAAGCTTAATTTATTGCCAAATTAGTATGATTTCAGTGTACAAATTTGGATCAATCATGCGAAGAAAAAAAAATTGAAAATGCCAGCGTATTCTCTACAATTTTTCTTCAAACCTGCACGCAGCCCTGCTGATGTAGATTTGATTTCAACATCACACGGAGAAATCTTCACAACCTTAAGATTTGCTTTATTTCATTCTTAATCTTGTACTTTCAAATGTGGTTGTGTATAAGCCACTAAATATTTGCTAATAATACATGAAGGAAATTATTATGGCTTTCAATGTTGCCATGATTTCCCATATTCATTTTAGCCTCGCCCAGTAATTATCGTCTCGCAATAATGTGGCTAAGAGATGGAAACCAACTTTAAACGTCGACACGCTTCTTTTGATCTCTTTTATTTATTGTAGTACTAATCGAGATTGAATCCGTGAACTTGCAGACAACCCGCTGAGTAATTACATTTGATATTTTCGTGGAATTTATACACTATCTTATAGAAGGCGCAACAAAACATGAGCATGATAGCTCAGGCAAATAAAGTATTGACTAATAATCCAATAGAAACCTTAGAGATACGTTTACTTTATATACAAGGAAATGTGAAATCTATTCGAAAAATAAAGGGGAAAAAATGAGTGGGAAGGAGTGGCCAGAGGAAGAAAAGGTGATACAAAACGAAGACCAGACCATATCAACATAATTACAATCTCAATACTCACTAATCTCTTCCAATATAATACAAACACAAATTCAAGAATCTTTGTTTAGAGATTAAATAGCTTCTTAATTCTATTATCACGTAAGGCAGGATTTGCAATGACATTATTTTTCATCGTTGAGTATTCATGACTATTTGAATATTCACAGCTATCTGCATATCGCTGAACTCGTGTAGCAAATTTTTCCACCTGTCTTAATGACTGCTTCAGATCTAAATACAAGCTGATGGGCTTTCTATTACCAGTTCCCATAGGTGGTTGGAATTTATAAATTACAGTTCCACCTTTCGGCATTCGTTGACTACTTTCAAACGTCTCAAGAGCAAGTTTGATATGCTTTTCATATTCGCTGAAATTCAGTCTGTTTGGAACCATAATAATTCTAACAAAAAAAATTCCACGGTATTTACTTTCCACCTTGTTTGGGTCAAGTTTGGCAAACTCCAAGGTTTTTTGCTTGTGTAAAATTGCCCCTGACTTATCATGTGCCCTTTCAGAAATTTCCTTGATTTCATTAAAAGTTTCATGTTCACCTGTGTTATTTTCTACTTGATTATTAATATTATCATCCTTGTTGGAATATTTTTTTAAAAAAAACTCTTGTATTCTGTCAGTGATGAAAAGTCGCGCACTTCTTCTCAAATGAACCTTATTGATAGGATCAGTGCTTCCGTATACTCTAACTAACTGCAGTAACAATCTTTGAAAGTCACCCTCACTTCCCTTAGGAACATTGAATCGGTCTTTAGGAATATTGTAAACAGAATCATTATATGTTTGATATTCATAATGTATGGAAAATGGATATGTCTTTTGGTAAATTGACAAATGATGCTCTGATGGGAAAAACTTGATGTTGAAAAAATCACATCGATATAAGAACGGCCATTTTTTATTATCAGACTTATAAAAATACAGTGGCGCTCGCGCCATTAGGCCTTTGATGTGCATTTTTATTTTCTTTCTTGTCAATTTTGAAAATCCAAATAAGAGATCATTTCATTTCATTTTTGATGTTGTGTAATTATAATGTCTGCATAATCCAATCCATCAGAAAAAAATTTTCCCGGCATAAAACAATAAAAATACTAGACGCACACGATATTTACCTGTTTTGCTTACAGTCATTTGATTCAAATTATGAAATCTAAAGTATATATATGTTTTTGCACACATTACATATATCAAGTCACTATAGGACCAGAAAAAAAAAAATGAAATGATAAAAGGTGTCTAGCTATTAAGATTTTCTATTCCAAGGATTCCACCAAGTGCCGGCCTTTTGTTGTTGGTCTTCTTTAGCTTTCCGCTGTTTTATTGGATTATTCATCTCAATCTCATCGTTAATTGAGTTTAATATACCCAAATCTTCCATTGAAAAAGAACCTGATTCCATGTTAGCAAACTTCATTTCTGCCTTTTTCGTATCTGTTGTTGAGCCCGTGTTTACAGAACTTCTGTCACCTAGATCACCTTGCTGTTGGAAGGTTCCTGTAATAGTAGCATTACCCATAACACTTGTTGAAGGTGAAGAAGGTAGATTTAGTGATGAAGCGGCCTCTGGAACTCCAGTATTTCTAGTAAGCCTGTTTTGGACATTTACTCTCAAGTATGTAAAGCCCTCAATAATATTCCCTGCGCCATAGCTTTTAATAAATACGTCATACTCGGCTATAAAATTTGGAGTCATTACCGCATGTAATGGGTCGAATATATAGAAGATTTCATTATCCGTTAATCTATCAAAAGCTCTGTAATTGTTCGTATTGATCCAGTGCTTGATGAATTGTAAATTGAAATTATCAATATTGTTAATTTCAACGTTTTCCACAAGCATAGACTGATTTATGATATTGTTTCTTGGTGGCGAAGCTAATTGATCTTCGAATGTCTTTTTATAACCTAATTTGTTTAAAAATTTGTCATACTTTGCAGAAGACAAAAGACCTGTTAAATAATTTTCAAAATGTTGCCTGATAAAATCTCCTGATCCACTGAATGTTGTCTCATTGTCTGTTCCAAAATCATTTTTATATTGGCTATTCGCATCATTATAATAGAATTGCTCAACATTTCGAACTATGAAATCAATGAATTTTTTATCGCATCCTGATAATGAAAGTGATGTATTCAACTCTTTATCGATAAATTCAACAGATGAAGTATCCAAGTTGACCAACAAATCGCAATACTTTTGTTTTTGGTCCAATAATAAATCGTTGGATGAACCAATAACATAATGTGTGATCTTTTCTTGTGAAGTGATATCTGATAGCTGTTGTAACGGAGTGTAAGGATTGAAAATTCCTTCAAAGCCGAAAGGTTGCAAAGGCAACCCCAAAAACTCAAGCAATGAGTACCTGTCAGAAGTTTTAAGGTTTAAGGATTTGGATAAATTCATTTCAAGAAAGTTCAAATACGGTGATCCACAGTCCCCAAGGTTAGTTATCAAGTTAGGAATCAAGGAGATTAAAGACAATTGAAAATTACATAATTTTTCAATATTTTTGCTGAAAAATAAAATTTTCTTCTCTAATAACATTGCTTTAAAGATGACTAACATATTTCTTTTGAAGTTGTGAACGAATTCTTTTATTGCCAAACCCATGTAAAAATCATTTTCTCTCAATACACTAGATAAAGCTTCATTCACATTTGTCAACGCAGACTTATTTTGCTCCGCTTGCTTTCTTTTTTGTTGCTGTTTAGCGAGCAGCTCTAGATCTGGAGAGTATAAGTTACACAAATTTTCGTAAAGTATCTTTAACAATGACTTGTCAGAAAAGTCTTTTTGTAAAAAAAAAGACTTTGTAATAACACTCAACTTTTCTTTGAGTTGGCCAAATATTGGTTGACGACAGATAATTACAATTGATTTTTGTACTGAGGATCTTGTAAAATTTTCACTTTTCACAGTTAACTCATCAGTATTTATTTGCATAACACATGAAATAGCCCATAATGTTGTCACATTTTCATTAAATTTTAGTAAATCTTTAATTACTGAGTCTTCAGATGTCTTTCCTTTCTTGATTGATTTTTCTATCTCATTATCGTTATAATTTTTTGAGCTATATTTCGTTAAATTGTTATAGGAACCTGAATCACAAATTTTGTTCAAAGTTTCGCCAGTTTTTTCGTCATACAATAAGTTGAAATATGAAAATGTTTCTTCAAATTCATGGGAACCATCAGGAAGTGCTTGAAATGGTAAATTTGGCCATTTTTTGCTCATTTTTTCTATTGATTCCGGTGATTCATTGATATCTATGATTTCGTTTTCATCTATCCAATACTCTATTTCGGGACCTCTAATATGATTAAAATCACACAAACAAACTGCAAAAACCTCACTCTTCAGTGGATCTATTTTAGGTGTATCTGGAAATCTGTTTTTATTCAAAGGATGATGAGGTAATAGAACTTCACCAGGCAGAAACAGCTTGAAGCTACTATACATCTCTTTAACTTCTCCTGTAATTTTTTCTCTTGTCTTCGGAGACATCACAGAATTCACAGAACTTGAGGAAGAAGTATAAGAATTTTGAGATTTCACATTGACTGAATTTGAAAGTCGTGTGTTGTTAGAACTGCTTCTATAAGATCTTTGTGAGGATCGTGCAGAATTTGTTGTGTTGCTAATTCTTGAGCTCCTGGAATTGGATCCGGCATTTCCCTTTTTGTTATACATAGATGATGAAAAAATAGGGACAATTGGCGAGTTTTTCATGTTATTTTTGAACTTATAAGGTGACTCGTCTCTAGAGCCATCTTTGCTGCCTCTTTTACTACGTGTATTTAGTGATCTCAACTTAAAACCGTCTGACGGTATACTTTTATCAATGGCTGCTGACGCCGACTCAGTAGAATTAGTGTTTTTGTATCCATTAATGGAACCTGTTATATTTTCCTGTGCTTTGAATGGGTTTTCAAGATCATCTATTGATGTTTTTTTGCTTTCAGTCCCAACAACTGTTGAGGCATTGAAATTTTCTTTCGAAGGCTGATTATTCGATAGGCTTATTGATTCCAAGTTGTCTTTTCTCCAAGCATGGGTGGAGTCAAGGTCATTCTCAAGAATCTCTTTTGCGGAATGCCTCTTGAAATTTTCCACCATGTTATTGCTTTCAATTTCATTGAGCCCTAATGAAGTATCCATCTCTTCAAACTCTTCATTAGTGCCTCCCACGAAATCAAAATCAGATTGCATGTCCGATGTTAATATAGACGATGGACTCTCAATGCTGTTTAATTTATTTGTTCCTTCCCACAGATGATCCTCAGGCTCTCTATTCAACACTATACTTTGACCTCCATCGACTGCTGAATTCATAGTATCTTTTAATTCAGTTTGCAGGTTAGTTTCGTCACTAATATTTTTTTGATTAGGATCTATCCTCTTGTTATTCAATGTTTCATTTTGCATTTCGGTTGGAGACAGTACAGTAATCTGCGGTGTAAATTTCGGTTTGACCAGTTCAAAAACAAAATCATCATCATCACTATCGCTATCTTGAGCTATTTCTTTTATCTTGTGATTGTCATTCTTGTGATCTAAAGTTTCAGCGGGGTTTGGGTCGTTCAACGGTAACTTCGAATCATGGAACACAAAATCGTCATCATCACTTGAATCATCGTGTATATCCTCTATATTTCCTGGAAAAGCTTCATCAGGTGTCTTAGAACTTTCAGAATAATTCACAGTTGATCTCAGTGAGTGCTCTTTTTGTGATCCTATTTTGTCCAGTTGGATGTCCTTGTTGAAATTCAATTTTCCAGGTTTGATTCCTTCAGCGTTAGCATGAATAGGAGCACCCTCAAACATATCTCTTAAATGACTCATTTTAGAGCTGATTTTTCTTTTACTAACGGCCTCGCCATTTTGTTGGTCTGAGCTCATACTCTGATTTTCTTGTTGACTAGTTGTTTGACTTATTTGATTTGAATTTTTGCTTAAATCTCCATAATTTTTTTTTTTTTTATCATTTTGCAGCTTATTTTTGTTTCTGCCTTTATTTTTATTGTTTGCCATTGCTAATAGCGATTTTCAAAAACTATAGAAAAATGAAAAAAAAAGTACTCAGCATTTGAACATATTATGATATTACTAAATTGTTCCTTATAACATATTTATTCCTTTTTAAGTTTTAGATCATGATCAGTAGTTGCGCAGCACTGGCTACTAGTGCAATGATAAGAGCACTCATGGCAAAAAATTTGGTGGACGTGGCCACCTCCTCAATTAATAGGAGAGTAACAAAAAACAACAAATATACACGCAGACGACGCTGACCCTCAAGAAACAAAAAAAAATCCTATTTTCTATTCATCACAGAAATGAAGGCTTGCAAATCACATACATATTTATATTCCAAAACCCTTTTTTTTTTCAACATGGGTAATTTTATTGTTTTTCATTTCTTTAAAAAAAAAATTTGCTTATGGTGTTAGTAATTCAGTAGAAAATTAACAAATCAATAGGTTTTGAGGAAATGGTTGCCAGTATTTGAGTCAAGTGAGTCGAAATACCGTTTTGCACCTAAGTCCCTGAATTCTCTTTTTGGAAAAAAAAAAAAAAAAAAAAATAGTAGTTGAAAGACGCGTGTACTATAGTAAAAATTGCTTGGCACTCGCAAACATAAACTTATTTTTTTGTTCTTATTTTTAATGTAATTCTTCTCGCAAGACGTAAAGGTACCGTAATTACCAAAACAACTTAATGTAATAAAATGTTATCAAAAAAAAAAAACAAAAAAAAACAATAACAAATGTAATTTGTTATTCACGGCAAAATTTATCCTGTGCCTACTACTGCTTCACAACATCTTCTCGTTGTCACAGCCCATTATTTCAGGACATCAATAAGTATATCAAAAACCTATTTAATAATGTTAATCTAGCCAATATGAATCAACTGACTCATTAATGAAGTCTTGAGGGTAAATGACTTCCAGAAAAAACTGGAAGTACTTCAAAAATCATTTGCACTGAAGAAGATTGTTCAAACTTTCTAGCTTCAATGTTGTCTTTGGCATGTCCTAGAGTCCTACGAAAGGACCAAACAACAAAAAAATTTATTGATCGAAGAATCATCCATAGGATAAAGCAATCCCCAAAAAGAGCAGAGAAAAAAATGACAAATATATATATAATTTGACTATACCTACCTTCAATAGCAGTAAGACAACATAATAACAAGTTAAGCAAAAAAAAAAAAAAAATTATTTAGCATTTCTGGATTGCCAAAACATAAAAAGGCAAACTTCCTAGTTGTAGCATTTCATTCATATAAAGGAAAGTCATGCAAGGACATCTCGAGAATTTCGTTTTCAAGCTTGGAAAAATAGCTCTCCTGAGGTTCAATATTAGAGGAAGTATTTTTAACACCCGGGCTACTTTCTTCCACAATTGTGCCAATGTAATTATTTCTTGCTTCGTTTTCTGATATAGAAATCGCATTGATATTAATTTTTTGTTTCTTGTTATTAACTTCGTCATCTTGTTGTACTTCTTGTACTCTTCTCTTTTTTTCATTGGTTCCATTTGAAAGAGCTAAGATTCTGGGATTATTTTTTAGAAGCTCGCAATCTTCCTCAAGGTCTTCAAGTGAATAATATTCGCCATCTTCTCTTAAATCATACCGATGCTCGTGAATGGAGAAAGTTTTGAACTGGCCCAACGGTCTGGTAAATTGGGAATATTTTTTGAACAAGTATTCGTATATAGACTTATCTTTTCTGACAAATCCGAAATCAATTCCTTCACTTTTAGCAGTGGAAGAATAACGATGTTCCATTAGCCTTAAAATGTTGCGAAATTTTTGTCTCAGGTGTTTCACTCGAAAGTCTTCTATATCATCCCTTAAATTACGTTTAAATTGTGTAATACCTTTGTAAAACTTTCTTTTATGACTCAAGTAAGATTCCCCACATGTTGCAAATTTCAATTGTCTTGGATAGACATCAGAACAAACAACTTCGCAAAAATTACTCAAATCTTCAGACGCAGCCGTCGGAAGAGAATGCAAATTTTCAGAGAAAGCTGTCGAGCTATTGGAGTATATTTCATCAAGATCAAAAGGTGCAAGAGTTTCGTTATGTTCTTGGCTTTCAGCAACATTCGACAATAAGTTGTGATTTTCATCAAGATTGTATCCGTAAAGGTATCTAATAATCATTCTTTGATATAATGCTGATATTTCTTTGTCCCTAGTGTCTATATTTTTTGTTTCTTTAGAAAACATATCCATGAGTTTTTCATTATCCAAAGAACCCGCTTTGTCCACAATAAAACTCTCAGCTTCTGCCTTCTTTTCTGTATCTTCAAAATGAATATCTTCAGCACTGTCACTGTTCTTATGCTCTCCTATTTCTTTAGTAGTAGCGTATTCTTCTTGAACAGAATTTTCACCCCGATTGATTGCAAGTTTAGAGAGCCTCAGAACCTTTTCGGTAATCGTTTGCTCTGGAAGTTGCCTACTTGACTTGTTAGTTCGTGACAATTCAAAAATATCAATTGTCTCATTGAAGCAAAACATTTCCTTATCCTCTAAGCTTTCTGAGTTATTACCTTTCTTCAGAATAATATTCTTTTCTTTTGTTATCAACTCACTATTCTCATTAATTTCGTTGTCTTTCTTGATATACTCCTTCAAACAACTATATATATATTTCACGACATCCCCAGGATTAATTGACGTTTCTCGCAACTCTTTGTAAAAAGGACTATCATTCCCTAGGTTATTTAAGTCAAGATATTCAAAATGCAGTTTCATTTCTCTTGTTTTTTTGGCTGCAACAGCCCCATCACTCTTATCATGATCATTTTCATATTTGAACTTCTTGAGTTTAAACACAGTGCCTCCACGGGAGTTTTTCTTTGATGTCTTCACCAATGTATTCAACTTATGTATTGATAATTTCTTATTATTTATTAGGAAAAGTGGGTTTATATTAGAAATTCTGTGAAGATAACCTTTCGTGAAATTATCCAATTGAGGGACACTGTTTTCTGAAAACATAACTCTATTAACATCGCTATAAGAAACATCCATTATTGGTAAATAATCTTTCACTTTTTGAGTGTTCTTAAGATTCACTGTTTCATAGTTTTCTTTTAAATGGATTTCCCTGTCTTTTTTCAAATTTGCTGTTTCATGATCTGTGTTACTATGATCTGTGTTATTACTATCTGCATCACTGTTTTCTTCTAATATATCAACTGGATCGTCCCCAAAGTTCGTAGTTTCTAGTTTCATCCTTATAATCTTTTTGATAATATTTGTGGTATAAGCATAGACTAACGACTCTAGGACATCCGTAGCTTCAGCGTCAATTAATGGCGGTAGGTTACGTGGCTTTAATCCATCAAGATAGTTTCTCATAATGCTATTTTCCAAGGTTTTATTATTATTTCTCAACTCCGGTAAGTTGTTTTCATGAAATACTCTGTTAGATATTTTCGCAAATTCATCTCTATGAAATAACCTCTGAGTCGTACCAGTTCGTTTATGATACTTGTTTCTACGAAACTCGATTTTTTTCATTAGTGTGGATTGAACCTCTTCCATGTCGACGAAAAATTCATCCATCTCAAATGCTATTGGCATATCGCTATATTTCATTAATTTCTTGTATTGATTTCTTTTGTGCCTAAGATGCGAATGGCCATTCTTTAAAAGATTGTAATAATTATAAATCTGAGTTTCTGACTTTTTAGGCAATAAACCTTTTATCGAAGTTACATCATGAATAGAATATCTTGCCAATCCAGTAAAAAAAGCTTCCTTCTCTCCTCTAGTCCATAGAGTTCCATATACTTCGCTGATCTCTTCTTGAATACCCTCAATTTCTCCTAGCTCGGCTTCATCAACCTCCTCAGTTTCTGAGTCAGTTTCATCATCCGACTCATGGACAGCTTTATTATTGTCATTTTGATTATTACTATTACCATCATCATCATCTTCACTACCATCTTCATCTAAATCTTTTTTAGGATGGTGCTTTTTTTTCACTTGTTTCAGCTTTAAAACATTGAACACTTTTCCATCAGAAGTGATAACAGTGTCTCTCAAGGTGTCAGAGCTGCCTTTAATATTTTTATTGAAGAGAATCAAATCATCAAAATTTGCATTGAATTGTTCGCTTTCGAATTGCTTAACAAATTTATTGTACAAATCGACATATTTTCGATGTAATTCTTTCACTTCCGGAGTAATATGAATATCCATGATCTCGAAAACTAAGTTACAAAATCATTCCAATCTTTTCTTCTTTACCTTTCACAACTGAGTATTCCCACAATCGCGGGCATGTAGCATGAGAACTAATAGTTTTTTTTTTTTCAATAGTGCCACACGTTTGGATATTTATGTTTTTTTTTTTTTTTTTTTTTTTTCTTCAAAAGGTGCGTAAATCGAAAGGCTACAAACCAATGTGAGCATATATTAATGAATTCATTAGATCCATGTGTATCCAGATTGACATGTCCAACTATAACTGAAGCAAAAAAAAAAAAAAAAAAAAAAAAAAAAAAAAAAAAAAAAAAAAAATCACAAAAAAAAAAAAAAAAAAAAAAAAAAAAAAAAAAAAAAAAAAAGCATCACCAAATTAATAACAATCAAAAAAAAAAGCAAGCAAAAATTGGTTATTGAAAAAAAAAAAAAAGGAGATTATACGGGAGTAGTAATAGACTTTGATCATTACAAAAACTCACCTCTCTTGTTCCATTCATTGTGGCTAGTTATACCATCTAACTTTATCGCTACTAGCTTGAAGCCATTAGATTTTATCTGTACTTTCCATTGAGATTTCAACAAACTAACTGGAATATCGCCACTTCCACTTTGTTTGCAGAAAACAGCTTTAAACCAATCTATTTTCACATCAGAATCATTGATAATCATATGAGTGTAATCTTCTATCTCAACTGGTATATATAATGAGCTCTTAATAGCTGAATTTTCATGGTTTTGAATTTTAAAAAAATGTTGCAACTCAGGGATCGAAATGAATTTATGGAATAAGTTTCTGAAATTTTCTGCAGTTTCATTGACAATTTTAACGCAAAAGTTGAATTCATCTTGATTTTCTTGATGATTCTGAATTAAATTATTTTTGTGTATGATCATGATAGTTTCACTAGAATCAAGTTGAATAATCAATTCTCTAAAAATATTAGCATCAATGTAGGGGCGAGAATACTCCAAAAATGAGTAATCAAATATATTAGAGACTCTAGTAGCTAAATCTGTAGAATTGCCTGCAAAAGGGGAGCTTGTGCTTTGTTCCTCGCCAACCAGTAATCCTTTAACTTTCAAGTCTCTTAGCCCAATAGTGATTTCTTCCTTAAGAGTCAATGGATTTATCCTTATGTAATGCTTTATTAACCGTTGTTCAAGTTCTAAAAAACGATAATAACGGCATTCTTTCGTCAATTTTTGCCTCATTAAATCACTTTCTATAGCAACCTCATAACCTTGCAAATAATTCAAAATAATCTCGAATAACTTGTGGCATCTATCTACTAATACAATAGGAGCTTGTGGAGGAGGTCTTATAAGATCCAAATTAGAGATAAGCGATGTAGGATCTCTGAAAATTGTACTATAAGCAACTGAAAAAAAATTAGGGTAGTTCCCTTTTGAATTGATGAGTTTTTTTGAGAACAGAAAAGATTTTTCACCTATCTTAACAAAGATATCGGATTTATATAAAATTTCTTTGAGCCTTGGTAAATTATAATAAAAAGCGTCACTGAACAACATTACAAAATCCATAGGGGTCTTCACCTCCATAAAATAACCTTGCAAATGCAAAATAATTTTATCAAAAACAGCAGGAGATCTATCGATGAAAAGAGTTTTATCTTCATTTTCTGGTTTGCTAAAATAATTGGTGAAATATGAAGGAGAATCTGAACTCAATGATGCGCCACTGATTGTGTAACATTTACTACCAATTTGAATAGAGTACATTTTCAGTATAGGCAATATTTCAGGTATCTTTGGGATGAATTCTGGCTGCAATTCTTCATCAAACCTTGGAGTCGCAAGGTTTGGAACATTTCCCTCCTGATCTTCATATGCTGCCATGTTGAATTTAAATTTGCTTCTCAATGGGAATAATTTTATTAATCAGTATATTTTTTATTAATCAGTATATTTTTTATTAATCAATATGTGATTGATGTTTTTTTTTTTACAGGTCTCCCGAGAGTAATTCACTTTAGGCTGAAGTGATGTACATTGATATGCGCACCTTGAGAAAATCCTTTTTTTTTTTTTTTTTTTTTGTCTTTCAGCAAATTTGCAATATTGAAAAAAAATATATATTTTTTTTTCTGCAGTTGAAAAATTTGTAAATCATCAAAAGAGTGTTTATTTGACAGTTTGTACCGTCACTCATTTCGAATAATCTCTGATAAAAATGAAACATCCTTTTTCTTCATTAGTGATCAATAAAAAAGGAACATTGTTGTTTGCAACGGTTCAAAACAACATTGTCGTTTACGATTTATCTACACATCAACTTTTAGATAAATGGACAGACACTGTTGGTACAGACTTTGTGATCAAAAAGAAATTTGAAAAAATCATTGACGATGCAAAGAAACAACAAGAAATAGTACCTGAAAAAACAGAAGAAATAAGCTCAAATAACGATATGAAAGAATCTGAAGTTGCTGAAGGGGAAAAAATAGAGGAAAATGCTTCCAAAAAACAAAAGTTGAACAACTCAAAAGTCAAAATTCCAAAAATTCCAACACCAGGACCAGGAGCCCCACAAATTTATAATGATATTCGTAATTTGTACCTCACTGAGAGCGAAAAGCTTTTAATTGCTACAACTAACTCGGATAAAGCTGCTATAATATTCAAGCTTGATAGTGAAACACATTCACTCGAACTTATTAAGAGACAACCTTTCCCAAAAAGACCTTGCTCAGTGGCTGTTTCTGCTGATGAAACTAAATTAATATTAGGGGATAAATTTGGCGATGTTTATTGTATAAATATAGAGGGTCCAATTATTGAAGATTTGGGTGAATCTTCATTACAAGAAACAAATGAGAAAAAATTACCAGCCCCAATTCTTGGTCATGTTTCCATGTTGACAAATTTAATGATGACACAAGATTCTAATGGTAAAGAAAAGATTATAACTGCGGATCGTGACGAGCATCTCAGAGTGTCCAGTTTCCCAAACTCTCATGTGATTGATAGATTTTGTTTTGGACATAGAGAATTTGTTTCTGAATTAGCTATACCATCATTCAATCCGTCAATTTTAATCAGTGGTGGCGGAGATGAATTTTTATTGGTCTGGGATTGGATGACTTCAAGTAAACCAATACAAAAAGTCAACCTCAGGGGGCATGTTGAACCATTTTTAACAGATGCACATTTGATACCTGAGAGATGGTGTAAAACAGATGAAGACAAAAAAAGAAAAGAATTTTGCATAGCTGACCTTGCCATTGATGAATCAAGTCATAAATTGATAGTTTTGATAGAACAAACTAAAATACTATTGGTTTTCAAATTCAGCAGCGACAATAGAACTCTTGAATTTGAGCGCCTTATTGAAGATGAAGACACCATCACTTGTATGGATGTTGATAGTATCAATAAAACCATCTATTATGGCGTTGAGAGTAAAGAAAATTTAGTTAAAGCTGTTAACACTGGAACCTTCTCTATTACCAATTTCGAAATTGATAGTTCTGTTGAGGTTGAAGATGAAAAGAATATTTATCCGTTGTATAACATTGGACAACTTCGTAAAAGAAGTGAACATTAAATAATAAAATCTGTGTAATATTTTGAATTATGAATGGAAATCTCAAATGTAGAATGAAGTAGAACTTTGATACGCCTAGAGTATTATATCAATATTCTTTTTGATGTCATAAGCTCATAAAGTAGCCTCATTTTCGGGCTTTGGTGAGTACAAATGAATAATATCGACAGAGAAGAGCTTTGGATTTCCCCTATCTAACCAAATGCATCGTGATTAACATATTTTAAGGAGAGTTGACATTGAAATATGTTTATACATATAATAGCTTTTACAAAAGTAGCAGTGATCATTGAGTAAACAGTGTTGATTTTTATGAATACAAATATTGAAGGAACGGCTAGCTGAATGACGTATGGGTTGAGTTTCATTTCCACCTGATTTCGAGATAATATTTCTACTACCTCTTCTTACTATTGATAAATAAGCCTAACACCAATAAATTACTAATTAACTAAGTGGTTGTAAGGAAAATATAGTTGAATTATATACAACTCCAGGTATTAGTGTGTCAAGCAAATAGCCCACACCAAAGTTTTTTACTATTTACAGAAAAGCTAATCTGAGGAAAAAAAGAAAGATACTTGCGTTGATAACTAGTTCATTTGTCCCTGTTTGTTTTTTCTACTTTTTAGAGCATCATAGCTATTAGCGATAAAGTATGCTATGAGCAATTCACGAGCTTTTGTATTTCTATTTATTGTTGAACTTATTTTGTGGTATTTAGTCATGGTTGGCTAATGTGTGTAGCTTTCTCAACACAAACAGTAAATTTTTCGCCCAAACTTTGCTGTCATACAAGCACGTCAAAGAAGGGTTCTATAATATACACTATTGGAAGATTCGAAGAGAAATTTTAAAAAAAAAAAAAAAAAAAAAGATAAAATAACATGAAGAAATAAGTACTTTCTGTTTGATTTTCTTTGCCACTTTTTCATGGAGCACATTTTGCTTCGTGATTTTTCATTTTAATGATGGTTCTTTACTAAGGCTCTCTAGTGAACGAATTCTTTGAATGAGTTTTCATTACACTAGGATCCAATATCAGATGATCCAATTCCTCTAAACCGAGACTGTTAATGTTTACACGATCATTAATGAGTGTTATTATTACTCTTTTTTTTTTTGTATTTTTATCGGTACTCTCCAATAACTAGTGTTTTTTTTGTTTTTTTTTTGTGTAACTCAAAATACAAGTTAGTCTTCTATATGCCCTATAATTGATAATTTGAAAATTTTGATCACCAAAGAGAAATGAGGTGTCAATTCAATTGGTTTGAGAACAACGGTATTATCGGCGGTAATTGTTCTGGCGAAATTGAGAATAGAAAATTGAAAACAGATATGGTTAAATACGACATCATTAGTTCAAAAGCACTAACATTTGGTTTGCACCATTGACATATTATTTTAGGTACATAACCCAATTGAAAAGATTCTTAAGCTTTGGTTTCAAAAATGACCGATGAGAATTTTTAAAAAGAGAACCATGAGTTGCTTGAGTGTTTGCAAGAACCGCTTCGTGTAGCTCCTTAAGAATTAAAATTATTGTATTTATGTTGACACTGACAGCAGCAGTAGCAACTCGCCCAATAAAAAGGTTGGCCAAGCAGGTACCACAAATTGGGATATGAAGAAGTTGCTTCTCATTTTCCTGTAGAAGTCTCTCCAAGGGTATGATTTTCGAGTATTTAGATCAATCGCTAGTTTACGTTTCAAATAGCTATTAAAGAGCGTAGAATACAGTAAACGAGTTAAAGTTTAGGACATAAATCGTAAAACGGAATAAATTTGAGCCTCATGACTAACATTGATTCGGATTATACGCAAAACGATTAAGCTGAAATAAAGAAGCCAAAGTGTCTGGGCATCTTAACTTATTTTGATGATGATGATGATGATGTTGATTATGGTGATGATTTTTCTGCTGCTGTTGTTGTTGTGGTGTTGCTGTTTTTGAAAACAAGGAGAGAGGAGAAAAGAGTGATAATAGTTTTCGAAACAAGATCTTTTCAAGTGAAATCATGAGTCAGTTTCAGCTCAAATCTTACAAAGTTTTCTCACAATTATTACCTATGATATTTTTATAAACAGCAATATGACTCTAACTTGCGATAATAAACATTATCTTGTTATTCTAAAGTCTATAGTAGGGTTCGGATCGAGTATTTTCTGAAAAAAGGAAATAATTCAGATCTAATATTCGATCCAAAAATAAGAAATCCCTATTATTCATGCTTCTTTTTTCTTCAATGCAGGTGGGGTGGGTGTGCGCACATTCCACTATATCATATTTATTCTCATGATACACTCACAGGATTAAAAGCGTCGTTGGATTTATGCCATGTTACATGCTTCTACCTGAAGTTTTCAGCCACAAAAACGAAGCTACAAAAGAGAAAAAATAAAAGAAAAAAAAAACTATGGAAAATAATTTCTCAGTATACTTCTATCCATTTGGGGTTCTGATTGATTTATTGACCTTGCCTATTGCTAAATTCATCAGGGATTATTTCTTAATACTTATGATAATCAACAATCAACATTTTCCGCTGAGATCACAATCACAAGATCCAAATAAACTGATTAAGCAGAAAGTAGAAGCTTATGCTCGAAATTTTTCAGACTTGGGAATAGCTTCAAGACCAACCTATCGATTTTACACACCCATGACATGGCCTTCATTAGAAACATACGCTTCTACTCACTCTACAGAAATGTTTCATTACAACTATTTTAATAAGCAGCGTCAAAAATACATGATAGATAACTTTCATCAAAATAATCATGTATATAGTACAAATGAAGCACAGGGGTGCAATTTTCAAGATTTTCCTTGGGAATATAATACACCATTTTATAATGATCATCTCCTTCACCAAGCGCGTTACTATAAAGGACACCATATGGGTAGCGGTTGTGGCTATCAATACCAAAAACTTCATAATATGCCCCGAAATTTCAATGGTGTATTGCAACAGCAATATGTTCAAAGGGCAGGATCAAATTTCCCCTACATTTCTCAAGATATGCTAAACTATGTGGGTGCAGAAATAGAGCAAAAAATTTCTTGCAAATCAAATCGAAATGTATCTAAATTTCCAAAAAGAGCTATTGAACCATCAAATGATTATAATAACACACAAACCTTGAAATCAATTTCTAAAATTAGTAATAAACTGCTAGGATTTCCAAAACTTGACAAAATTTTAGATTTGAATTCTTTGAATGAAAATAGACAATTAAGCACGCATTCTCAAGATTCAAATTTTGAAAAATGGAGTCGCGTTTTCCTAAAATCAAACAATTTGCATGGTGATTTGAACAGAGATAGTTCGAAGAATGGTTTGGTAAATAGTCCAGTACCAATATCCCATGAAATTGGAGGTCCCGTGAGAAATGTAAAGAATTTTTTAGGTGCAGACGATAATAACGCTATAAATGGTCAGAGAGAAGTATTTTCTATTTTAAAACCTTCGTCTATTTCTATAGATAATATAATTAAACATCAAAATCTATCAAATAACTGCTTTTGGAGTTGCTGCCAGTGTCAAGCTCAAAATTCTAGTCAATTAGCTTTTTTTCTCCTAAAGCAGCCTTATGGACATGTCAGTGCATGTAAATGTGGCCATTGGTACTGTCCATGGTGTAAACCTCCCTCAAAAAATGATTTTGATTCTGTTGTGACTCTTGGTATTCTCAAGGGAGACTTTTGATATACACATACACCAATTCTAAAAAGGTTTTTTGCGCTCACATTGACATATTAGAAATAGGACTAAGTCTTCAAAGGAACAAGAAGTTTTTCTGACTGCTAGATTTATTGTTATGCTTCACTTACTTTTGGATCAAATTCTTTTTTCTCTAAATTGAGGCATTACTTAATTTAGATTATTTTCTCTTTCTTTCTTTCTTTCTTTCACCAATATTAAACTTTTAAAATATTTTCTTAATAAGAAAGTAGTATATTACTTAAGTAGATTAGAGATGTATACGGATGGTAGTAAATAATAAATGGTGCATTATTTGTTAAAAATTTAGATAACAAGTTGAAGGAATGTATTTTTTTTTGCACATTTAAAGTTTTTAGTCAACATTTTTGATTGTAAACGTCGCATGTTGAGGGCGGCAACACATTGCATTTTATTGCATAATACATTAGTATTTTCCATAATGTCCATATTGGGAAGTGTGAATATGTGTCTTGACCGTTTTTGATACATGAAACATACAACATGCATAATTTTATCTACATGTGACTAATCACGCCCTTTTCTTTTAAAAGTAAACCTCGGTACTTGAAGAATAAAAGTACTGCTCATATTTTATTGTGTCAAAGACTAAATCAAATTTAACAGATGAAAATTTTTTCTCGAAGGACGTTTTTTCCTGTAATCTTAGAGAGTAGCCTCCTATCGTAATGAGTATTGAAAACGCGGATATTCATGAAATTGAATAGTGCTTTCCGAAAGAGCGTTGAGAGACACGTGAGAGACGCCCTTTTGGGCAAAAAAAAAAAAACAAAAAAAAACAAAAAAAAAAGTGAGAGAAAAAAAAATCACTGAATAGTTTTGCTCTTTAATTACTTCAAATCTATAACAAAAAAGTTGTGATTATAAGCAGATAAAAAATAACCATGCCACCTAAACGTTCAAAAAAACCGGCCGCCAAACCTTCAAAGGTTTCTAAACCTTCAACTCCAAGAAAATCAAAAGCTTCTAAAACCGCCACCCCTGTTAAACCTAAGCCATCCAAAACCGACGATGCTGCTACACCTACAAAATCAAATGGAGATGATTTGAAAGCTAGGGCCAAAGCAAATGATAAACAAAAAGAAAAAACCGCAAAGGCTAACGGACCTGTGCATCATGGCCGCAAAAAGACCAAGGCAGTTTTAAATCAGACTCCATCAGCAAAATCTGTTCCATTGGATATTTTCGTTTGGGGTACTGGTTCGATGTGTGAATTGGGTCTTGGACCAGAAGCAAAAACTAAAGAAGTTAAAAGACCTAGATTAAATCCATTTTTATTGAAAGATAAAGTAGACATTGTGGATTTCTCATGTGGGGGTATGCACACCTTAGCTTTAGACAAAAATAATCAACTCTGGTCTTGGGGTGCTAATGATTCAGGCGTTTTGGGAAGATCGACTGCTGGTAAAGAAAAGTTAAAAGATATCAAAGAAGGTGAAGATGATGATGACGATGGTGATTTAAACGATGCAGAATCTACTCCTGGTTTGGTTGAAGGCTTGCCTGAAGATTGTGGAAAAATTATCCAATTAGCAACTTCTGATAACTTATCATGTGTGTTATATGAAAACGGTGAGGTATACTCTTGGGGAACATTTAGAGGTAACGATGGTATATTAGGTTTCACTGCCGATGTTAGAATTCAAAGTACACCTGTCAGAGTTAGTGAACTATCATATATTGTTCAATTGGCTAGTGGTAAAGACCACATGTTGGCACTTGATGCATGGGGAAATTTATATGGCTGGGGTGATGGCCAAAATTATCAGTTGGGTAGAAAGATCATGGATAGAACAAGACTCATTGCCCTTAAACCATTCCCAATCTCTTTGAAAAACATCAAATATGTTGCTTCTGGTGATTATCACTCCTTTGCAATTAGTACTTCTGGCGATGTTTATGCTTGGGGTCTCAGTCAATATGGTCAATGTGGAATTAAAGAAAAATTATCTGATGGTGATATGATCAGTAGACCAACAAAAGTTGAACATTTGAGTGACAAACAAATTACCAGTATTGCTGCAGGTGAACATCATACATTGGCCTTGAGTTCAGATGGTTCATTGTATGTTTTCGGTAGAGTTGATATGTTTGAATTAGGTGTTGCTAAAAAAGATTTCCCAGAATACAGCTTTAAAGACGCAAATGATAGAGTGAGAGCTGTTCCTTTCCCAACTTTGTTAAAAAATGCTCCTAAATTCAAACAAGTATCCGCAGGGCCTCACCATAATTTAGGTATCACTGAAGATGGTGTTGCATATTCATGGGGATATGGTGACACATATGCAGTTGGTCAAGGGCCAGCTGGTGAAGATATTGAAATCCCAACAAGAATCAAAAATACTGCTACTCAAAATCATGATATTACATTGATCAGTTGCGGTGGTCAGTTTTGTGTCAGTGGTGGAATCAAATTATCTGAAGAAGAGGCTGACAAACGAGAGGACAGAATCGAAGAATTTGAGGAAAGCAGAGATTAATGCGATCTTCCTTTTAATTTTTAGTAATAATAATATGCTTCCAATAATAGTAAAATATTATTAGAAGAAAAAAAATTACGAAAAAAAAAAAAAAAACCTCAGCTACAATCTGCAGTCATCCAAAGAGAGGCTAGTCTTTTTATATGATTGGCTTGTCATTTTTTTTCCGGCTGTTTTTGTTCATTTTTTTTTTTTTTTTCTTGCCATGTTATTTGTATATTCATTTGTATTATTACCAAATTCTTTTCGTCCTTTATTTTTCTTTTTTTTTCTTTTCTCTCTTTTTTGTACTAATAACTTGTTATAACTTCAAATCCCTAAAAGTACTTTTATCAAAATCTCATTTTCAATTTTCCATCTAACTTTAAAAAAAAACAAAAAAACAACAACAGAAAACGAAGAGAAGGAAACTGAAAGCTTTATTGATATTGCTGGTAATTATTTCTTTTGTTTATTTTTGCATATCTTATATTTTATGTATAAATCCCAATGTATCATTTCCAATTATTGTAACTTTATAAGTAATTCATATTGCGCGTGAAAAACAAAAAAAAAAAAAAAAAAAAGTAAAAAAATAAAAAAAAATTATATATCTTTTGAAATGTAAACAAATGCATCAATATCAAAAATTCTTGATTTTAATTCGATGAAGGTAGAATGAGCAGCAATGATATTGAAATAGTGGACTTGTTATCTTCGGATGAAGAATATCCTTCAAAAAACCCAAATCGATCATTTATGGATCATAAGAAGAAGAAAGAGAAGAAAATGGAGATAAAAAAAATAATATATGATGTTGAAGATGTGCTACTGAGTGATGAAGATAAGGATTTACAAGTCAACGAAGTATTAATGCTGAAAACAACTTCTCGAATTGATATCTCACAGAAATACAAGAAAAAAAAAAAAAAAAGAAGAAGTAGCGTTTTACGTGGAATCTTAGGTAGTAGTGATGACGAAGCATTGCATCGAGAACAAAAGAGTGGAAATGATGAATTGAATTTTAGCATAAATGAAAATGTCAGCATTGAGGATATTCTAGGATCTAATATCAAAAACAATCATAAAAAAACTTGCGGAGCTTTACAAAATGTATCTAATGAAGAATTTGAAGAGGAAATGGGAAGCGATGACACTCTCAGTAGACTACTTAATGCTGATGATAATAGAAATGACACTAAAAATACACCAATGACACGGCAGCACGAAAGCCAACTGATTTCTGCAAAAGAAAGAAAAAATGATGGCAGCTCAAAGCGAAGAAAGCATAGTATTGGTCTGGTTAATTCTAGAAGCAGCAATGAACTGGATTTTTTACAAGCAAATTCAAGAATTGCGGATCATTCAATTTCACTAAGCGGAAGTGAAGAAGAAGCTCCTAATAAGCTCATAGAAGGAATTCAAAAGATTACTTCTCATAAAGAGTATGAATCAGAAGTCTTCAAGCAAAATCACGCGCTTTCAAAGCATAATTCCATAGTAATAAGTGACGCTGACAATGGTAATGATTTCATCTTCCTGAAGGATAAAAACGAAAATAGTGCTAGTCCGAATAGTGATAAAGAACTTACAGGGGAAACAAGAAATTTATCTTCTGATAGAGGGAGTGACTCAGTAATCTTCAAACAAAATCATACACTATCAAAACACAATTCTATAGTGCTAAGTGACGCTGATAGTGACAATGATATCATTTTCCTGAAAGATGGAAATAAAAACAATTTTAATCGTAGTATAGGTAATACTAAAGCTGATGGTAGCCATCGAGCCTTCAATATATCTGCCACTCAGAGTCAGATTGATTTCTGCTCTCAAAAATCACTTCGTGATGAAATCATCATCAACTCAACTGCTTCTCAAGGGCTTGACAATTCACAATGGTCGTTTCACTTAACACAATCGCTCCCACCGACACCGAAGGCGGCGAAATGTTTTTCAAATTCCAAACAGAAAATTTCTGGTAAACTTTCTGTCAATGATAGTGATAGTGGTGATGCCTCCCTGATTAAATTTAAGGACCTGAAACTAAAATCGCAAGGTGTTACTAACTCTTCAAAAAATATCATAGGTGAATCTTCAAGTGATAGTGAAAATGATGGTATTGTGTTTAAAGAGAGAGCTGCCAATAAAAAACCCAATGCACTGGCAGCTACTACCATCTTATTGCCACTGAATCAGAAAGAGAAGCATTTGTCAAATCGAATTAATGATGCTTCAGTATTGTTGAGCGATCCCATAATTGACGAGTCAGATATCAGCTTCAGCAAAGTTTCCCCTATAAAATTTAGAACAATGAAAAGAAGTAGTACTGTTCCAAATGCATCAGCAGCCAAAAAGTCAGTAAAAAGAACCAAAACAAACTCCGAGAATGTCAATAGCTATTTAACACTGTTCAATAAAAAGCAGTTAACCCAGGCTAATAAGGTGAACAGATCGAAATCAGAAGTTTCAACAGAAATGATCATGAATGTCAGTGAAGAATTGGTTAAGCAATTTGGTATCACATTGGAATCTCTCAAATCGCAGTTTCAACCTAGTGACGTTAGAGTAATAAAGAATTTGCATTCTTTGCGTGAGAATTCAAGGAACCTTTCGGAGATTGAAAAAAAAGGCCTTGATGGTGTTATTATTCCCAGATTTTATCATGACATTGATGAAATATCGTCAACACTGTTGCAATTGATAACATGGAGCAAAAAAACAAACAAAATGTATAGTGAATCTTACAATTGTTTTTTGCCATTGAACGAGACATATAATCTCATGCAGAATACAGCAGCAATATACTACAATGCTGAAGAATTCATTGCCGACTATCAATCTGGAAAATTCACGGAAGAATTCCTAAAATTAAAGACAATATTTTATCCCAAGGTTTTTGATCAATTTATATTGGTATTGAAAGGTTATAGTAACTTGATATCAAAGGCTAAACGGAAGGTCAACAAAGATTATACAGACAAAGTGAGAGACTACATACTGGGAGCAACGACAAATGAAAATACCGACCTTGAAAGCAATCAAACGAGCTCAAAACGGACCAAACGGAAAACAAACAAAAAAGCTCTGGATTTCACAGTGGAATATATCGAAGCTACACTAGTCGACTTACAAATACAACATCTGATCTATTTTTTTCCAATAAATTCTACAGCAGAGTTTTTAATATGGCTTAAATCTATCACTTATGCTATAGGATTAAGCTATTACAGTAAATATACTTCGCAAAATTCGGATTTAACCACAGCATTAGGTTCAATTAAAAGTGGGAACTCGGCGTTTGAAAACTTGCAATATGCTTTGCAGCAGTTGAAATATGTGACACCAAAGTTGTCTGAGAGAATTACAGAAAAATATCCCAGCCTCACAAAATTGTACAATGCAGCTGTTAACAAAAACACCTTAGGGATGGGTCATGATGGTAGAAGATTGGTCAACTCAAGAGTAGATAAAACAATAGTGAGCTTGTTCAAATCTGATGATCCTGATGAATTATTAAATGATGACTGAATTTCTTTTTCTTTTGTACATATATTTTTAATTTGTTAAAACTATGTGTTGGCAAATATATATTATCAACTTTGAAATGACAAATTTCCTCGTATTGACGCATGGTATTTCTTACTAACGAGTGCATAATTGTAAATCAGTTTTTCATAAATACAATAATACTGGCTCTTGGAAACTGCAGCTCACTGTATTTCAATGTACAAGTCAATATACTACAGATGTTACAAGATCTGAGGCGAGGTTTGTTTTGAAGCCCTAGTGATATCTCACATGACTCTGATTAGGGCATTTATCTACAAAATTCATCACATGATACGTATTTCTCTTTTTCTTTCTACAGCCATCGTCCTTCTGCCTTGTGAGACTGACTTTTTTACTTATCGCACCTCAAGTAGTGGGCATTATGGTGTGAAGCGATTGCGAGAAAAAAAAAAAAAAAAAAAAAAAAAACCTTGGTGAAAATTTAGTTGGTTAAAATAAGAGAGTCTGAAAGGTTGTTTCTATCATAGCTTTAAGATTATTGAAGAATTAGGATCAAAATGGCTGCTAAATCAACTCCTAAACAGTAAGTCGATAACCAGATTATATCCTACATCAACTATATCTTCGATACCATAAAGAGAGAGTAATCTTATCACTGTTCTACAGAAGAACTGCCGAATCTCAACAAGTTTTCAAAAGTGACATAAATATAATAGCGAAATACATATATATGAGTTCAAGATTATCGTGAATAGCTCACGAACAAACTATAATATATCAGCTTTCACATCAATATGAAAGCAAATTTGAATAAGAATTTCAAAAGAAAATTATACATTGAAAAGAAAGTAATTTTTAAACCCGATAAATTTTAAACATAAAGTGTGTTTTACAATTAAGTTGTCAAAATTATTAGAATCAAAGTCATATTGCAAATCATCTACTGTTATACATCATAACTTGCAAGGAATCAAAAGTCAAAGTATTGAATAATATGAGAACAGCTACTCAAATTCCAAACTATTCATTTCGATATAACTCTCCTGTGAATTTTGATATAGTCAAATAATAACTTGTAATACTAACAATCATGATTAGACCAGCTATCAAAGCTGATTCCATCTTGCCACCTGAAACTTTGTTGAAAAAAAGCAAAAGTTTGGCTAAGAACTCTAAGAGTGTTGCTGATGCCAAACAAAAAAGACAAGCTGTATGTTTTTAACTTTAGTACTTGTTACAATATAAATTAAAGCATCAAGAGTCAATAGAAATATTTGTTCCAAATTTTATAAGTGTTGATTCTTTATAATTATTTTTTTTTGGTGATGACAACCTATTTTTTAATTGGCTAGCCAAGGCAATGATGTCGTTAGTTAACCATCTTTCGGGACTGAAGAAAAAAAATTTTAATAAATTGAAAACTTAAAAAAAGCTTATAAAATTCATGTTTCATGGCTATTTGTTTCTTGATGCTTTTATTTTTTTTTTTTAATAATTCTTGAGAAACTATTACTAACATGTTTTCATTAGGCCAACAAAGTTAAAAGAGATGCTATCGCTAAAAGAACTGCTGCTTACGAAGCTGAATACAAAGCTGAATTGAAAAAAATCGCTGACGCTAAAAAAGAAGCTGCTGCCAACGGTTCTTTCTTTGTTGAAGGTGAATCTAGATTGGTTTTCGTTGTCAGAATCAAGGGTATTATGAAAATCCCACCAAAGCCAAGAAAAATCTTGCAATTGTTGAGATTGGTTCAAATTAACGCTGGTGTTTTCGTTAAAGTTACTAAAGCTACCAGAGAATTATTGAAATTGGTTGAACCATACGTTGCTTACGGTTACCCATCTTTGGCTACCATCAGAAAATTGATTTACAAAAGAGGTTACGGTAAAGTTAATAAACAAAGAATTGCTTTGAGTGAAAACTCTATCATCGAAGCTTCTTTAGGTCAATACGGTATCCAATCTGTTGAAGATTTAGTCCACGAAATCTACACTGTTGGTCCAAACTTCAAACAAGCCAACAACTTCTTGTGGCCATTCAAATTGTCTTCTCCAAACGGTGGTTGGGGTGTTGACAGAAAATTCGAACATTTCATCCAAGGTGGTTCTTTCGGTAACCGTGAAGAATACATTAACCAATTAGTTAAAGCCATGAACTAAGTTTAGTTTTAATTGTGTATGTATAATAAAATGAATGAATAGTTGCAACAAATTTTATGTTTTTTTTTCTTTGTTCTTAAGAATCTAACTATTTAAGGTTTATTATATGTCAAGCACTTGTGCTGAAAATAAATTTTGCGTTTTTCTTTTTTTTTTTTTAGTTAATTACTACTCTTTACTCTAATTATATTTTACCTCGCCTTTGATCACCCTGTTAACTACTCTTCCAAAGACTTATTATTTGAAATGTAGATTTAATTGACTTTTCTTTCAAAACAAAAGTTTTTTTGCATTAAAATCTCATATTCTATTGTGTAATTAAGAAAATGCTGAAGACTAGGATTAAAAAATATTTTTAATTAATTCACCACCCATGCACGGGGCTACTTTGCAAACTTTTCGACCATCTGTTATTTTTCACCTCTTCATATTTTTATAAAATTGTGTTTGGATCTTGAAAAGAAAGTGATACAGAGACCCCTGTAATCTTTAGTCAAATATCAATTGTGACACAATATATTCTGATATTATCAAGGATAAAAGAAAAATAAATACATTATTCTGTATAATTGTCAATTCAAAAAAATCAAAATCACAAACAAAAGATATAGTGAGAAAGAGAAATAAAGTAAAATAAAAAAACAACAACCACGCGCTAGATCAAGTTTTCTTTTTTTAAGCTAAAAATGAAATTGACTCAATTATCAGTTATTATTAGTGCTCTTGCAGCTCAAGCTGTTGCAGCTGAAGAATCAAAAAAAGTTAGAGGAGTTTCTAGCTCAAAACAACATTTATACATCCCTGATAAGAATAATAAATGGAAATGTTTAGGTAATCCAGAAATTGAAATTGATTTTGACAAAATCAATGATGATTATTGTGATTGTCCAGATGGATCTGATGAACCAGGAACAAGTGCTTGTGAGAAAGGGAAATTCTTCTGTGAAAATTCTGGTTTTAAACCTAGTTATATTCCTTCTTTTAAAGTTAATGATGGTGTTTGTGATTATGAAGTTTGTTGTGATGGATCTGATGAATGGAATACCGATGCTAATTGTGAGAATAAATGTGCAGAATTAAATGAAAACTACCAAGCTTTCAAAAACAGCAAAATAAACACTTTGACTCAAGGTTTAAATATTAAAAACCAATGGTTAAGTAATGTTGCTAAAGAAGATGAACTCTTACTGAGAAGAATCAATGATGAATCAATGCATGTTGGACAATTAAGTGATGAAGTTTATCAATTGAAAAAAAAAGTTGAAGAATTGAACAAAGATTTCAATGAAGAAGCTATGAAATTTATTAATGAATTAAAAACCGAGCATAATCATTCAGAAATTGATCAAAAAATTTATAATCTTAAAGAAGCCGTGAAATTGATTAGATTGGGAGTTGATAGAAATGATGAAAAAGTGCAAACTGCTAGAGGTATTTTAGAGATTTTATCCAATGATTTTGATCAAAACATTAATGATGTAACTGTTAAGAAAGCTATTGAAGAATTTCAAGCTTTTGAGAAAGAAGACAAATATGATGAATTTGATACATTATACAAGGCATATATGGTTAAATATGATGGTATGTTGAAAGACTTAGATTTATACAACATTTATTTTTTCCTTGAAAAAAATAAAGAACATTTGGCCAACTGGAAAAACTTTATTTGGACCAGAAAAACAACTTTACATTCCGCTTTATTAAAATTATTATTATTACAAGATGAAACCACCAAAACATTAGAAGCAATCATGGATGATATTAAAGACAATTATAATCCAAATTTCAATAATGATGTTGTTAAAAATGCATTGAAAAAAATTGAGGAATATGGTGAAATGAAAGAAGAAATTCAAGAAAATGTCTTGGGTAAAATCGATTATGCCAACGATTATAATCAAGCTATTAAAGATTTTATTGCATTATTGGATAATACTGAAAGAGCAATTGGTAGAAAACCAAAAATGTTGAAAGATTTAGAAATTGATGAAGAACTTAATGAAGAACAATTAACTACCAAACGTGAAGCTATTGAAAAAGAAAAAGCTGATCGTCAAAGAGAATTAGAATTACAAGAAACCCCGGTTTTAATTCAAATCAAAGAAACAATTGTTAGAGCTGTTGAAGATTTCTTGGGAGTTTATGACAATATACCAGTTAAAAAAGATCCAGTTTTTGAATCTGTTGCTTATGATTTAGTTGCTAACAAGCTTGATGAAATTAATGATTTATCAAACGGTGGAGGAGATGAATCTGATAATGAATATAGTGAACAATTGAAAAAATTGAATGCTGATATTTTATCTAAACAAAAATTGATTCTTGATTTGAATGAAGAAGTTTCTACTCTTGTTGAGGAATTAAATGATTCAAATGGTCAATTTGGACCAGGTAAAGTTTTAAAAGCCATTGAAAATGAAACTTTTAAAGCACCAATTGGTGAATATGAATATGAAATCAACTTTTTAGGTTCAATTAAGCAAGTTGGTAATGGTCAAAATTCTTTGATTGGTAACTACAATGGCAAAATTCAAAAAGTTGATATTAAAGATGGAAAAAAATTAGTAATGAATTTCGATAATGGTGCTAGATGTTGGAATGGGCCAATAAGACAAGCTGTTGTAAATGTCTTTTGTGGGGAAAAAGTTGAAATTTTGAAAGTTACTGAACCTGAAGTTTGTCAATATTTCATGGAAGTCACTTCTCCAATTGCTTGTTTTGAAGAAGAATTGGAAGAAGTTAAACAAGAGGAAAAAGTAGAAGAAGTTGAAGAACCTCAAGTTGAAGAACCACAAGTTGAAGAAACACAAGTTGACGAAACACAAGTTGAAGAATCTCAAGTTGAAGAATCACATGTTGAAAAACAAACTGCTCATGATGAATTGTGATTTTCTAATTCCCTTTCCAATTTTATAACATAAAATAATAAATAATATGACATTTTCAATTTAGAAGGTTTTTCAAATTGCCTTTTTTTTTTTCTTTCTTTTTTTTATTACATTTTTATTCATTTTTCTTTACTACTATTATTAATTTTTTTCTTTTTTTTATTTTTTTTTTTTTCACTATTTTTAAAATACTTGGTATTATTTGTATTTATTTAGTTCATTTATTTCGAATACTTATTTTTTTTTTTTACAAAGTTTTGTAATAACTTGATTGAAAAAAAAAAAAAAAAAAAAAAAAAAGAAAACTATATTCTAATGTAAGTTAATTTGGTTGTATTGTTTTGTTTCGAAACTTTTATCATATCTTTTATCATATCAGTAGCGTAGCCAGTAAATCGAAGAAAAATTGTTTTCTTTTTTCTTCTTTAAGATTGCAAGCTATAGTTAAAATTTTCCAGAAATAAAGATGGACAATGAATGTAGTATTATATCCAAATAATGATATTTTGATAATTGCAACAAATATTTGGGTGCTGTGGTTATTCTACTCATATATATATTTATATAATCATATTCTGTGTAATTTGAATCTTCTTCTAAATTATGGAAGTAGCTTCAAACAATCGTTTTAACCCTATAACCAATAAAAAACCATAGTAGTTGTGGATAACTATCTTCAATCTCTTCAGCGTAATTAACTTCTTCATAAGCAAATTGAGAATCCCTCCTACTTTACTGTTGTGCCGGGTAGTGAGTGTCAAATACTAAGGGGTGCCAGACCCTATCATCTCATCTTTACTGTCAATTTTCTGTTTGTTTTTGTTTGTTTGACATTTTCCCCCTTATTTATTTAGTATGTATAATAAAGATCTAAACTATCTTGAATTAAATTTTTTTTTTTTTTTTCAAAAAAAGCTATCCATGATAAGAATTTTACCTACTGAAATTATTCTTAATGTTCTTAAATTTTTGGATTATGATGATTTAAATAATTTAATATCATCTAGTGGTTATTTTGACCAATTGATGCAAAACAATCATCAATATCTTTTGCATTTAAGAATAAAAGATAAAATAAAACCAACTTTGAATAGAGAATTTCATATAACTTTATCAACAAATGATCTTCAAAATGAAATGATTCTAATCACTGGACGTAATGGAAGAATCCAAGTATTATCCAATGATCAATTTATTCAAAAAATCATTTTGACAAGACTTCCAAGTTTATATATAGAATCTCTTTTTAATCAGGGAGTTTCTCATCAATTAATGTTAGTTAAGTACCTTGAAGAAAGATTGATTAAAATAAAATTGAATCTGGAAATTTCAAATCGACCAACTAGGCAAAAATTGATTCAACAGGGGATATTACAAAAACATTGTTATAGAATCAAAGTTCATTTGAAAATTTTGAAAAAGCAAATGATTGAAGATGTATTAAGAATATTCATTAATGGGTATAAATATCATAAAAATGTCAATAATAATAATAATGATAATAATAATAATAATAATAATAATAATAATTATGGTTCATCAATAGTAATACCCAAACATGATGGTTATGTAACTACAATTATAAATAAATTTCAACAAAAAAATAATTATGAATCTAATGATAAATCAAGAATTTATGATATTTATAATTTTAGGACTCCGAATGTTGCGGAAATTCGCTTATTTTTTGAAAAAATGAATATTTAATCATCATTAATTTATTGAATTTGCTCTTTTCTCGCTTTTTCTTTCTCGTTTGTTTCGAGAAAAGTCTCTCAGCAGATGTCAAAAAAAAAAAAAAAAAAAAAATTGCTGTGGTTTTTTTTTAATTTTAATTTTTTCTTTTTTCTACTAAAACTTTTCCCACTTTTTAGTGTGGGAGGTTCAAATAATTTTTTTTTTTTTCTACAATTGTCATTAATGAATGTTTTTTTCAAATGAGTGATTTTTTATAGATTCTTTACTTTTATTTCTTTATTTGGATGGGGTTCTTTTAGATTATTATTTCAAAAATTATTATAAAAATTTGTAGTGGATTATTTATCTACGGAAGCATGTAACCGCTATTATTTTCAAAACCTTATATGAGTCAAAGAATATAATCTTTGTTTTTGTTTTGTTTTTTTTGTTTTTTTATTATTATAATTCAATTTTATATGAAGTGATGATTTAATTTTATTATTATTAAGTAGGTTAAAATTTTAAAATAGAATTACCTTTTTTTTCATCTATTATTTTATTTTATTTTATTTCAATGTGAGAGACTGAACATATCTTCAAATCTCACTCCGTTCCATGTATGCGACATCAAGATCTCTCCTTACAGGGGAAAAGGGAAAAAAAAGAAAAGAAAAAAAAAAGAATTTTTTTTTCTCTCACATATATAAATAAAGAGTTGATTTCTTTTTATTTTCATTTGGGATTTATAAATTTATTACAAATTATTATAAATTGTACTGGATTGATAACTATTTATGATTAGATCAACATCATGTCACATACAGAAGACTCAGACACTTTTTCCTTGGCTTCCACCGTCAATAGCAATGAAAAACCCCCACAGATCATTCCAGAAAAAGATAAGAAATTGAAATCAAAAACTTCAAGTAGTAGTAGTAGTTCTTATAATGATCCAAAAGAACTTAGTCTTGATGATTCTGTTCTTTATGATGATAAAGAAGATGAAGGATATACAGATGACATGAATCGACAGATCTCGAGGGTTGCTGGTCAAGAAGTTCCATTATATCTTGATGGTTTAGTCAATGATGCAGTATCTAGACAAATATCAAGACTTTCCAAGAAATCGAAAAAAAACGATGACTTAGAAGCAAACAGCAATGATAATAATAATAATAATAATAATAATGATAATGATCTTTCAAGAACAAAATCTATACCCAAAAATTTCAATCCTAATTTAAATTTATCAAAACATCATAAAAATGCAATTTTGTTTCTTTCAGCACTTTCTGGATTTCTTTCGCCAATGAGTAATGTTGCTTTCTTACCAGCAGTTGGTAATATAGCCGACACTTTCCACACTACTGGTACCATCATCAATGTTTCAAATGCAATTTATATGTTGTTTATGATGCTTTCGCCTTGTGTATTTTCTCCATTGAGTGATATTTATGGAAGAAAGCCGACATTTTTAACTTGTTTAGTTGGTTATATTATTTCTTCAGTCTTAGTTGGAGTGTCTCAAAATTTGGCAATGTTTTTTGTTTTCCGTTGCTCGACTGCTTTTTTCGCTACTGCTTTTTTCTCTGTTGGGGCTCACGTTGTTGGTGATATTTATCCGCCAGTTGAACGTGGTAGAAAAGTTTCAATTAATGTTCTTGGGGCTCAAATGGGGATTGTCATTGGTCCAATCATTGGAGGGATTGTTGTCACTTGGGCATCATGGAGAATTATTTTTTATATATTAGCAGGAGTTGGAGCTTTCAATTTTGTGGGAGTTTTATTTATAATGCCAGAAACTGTTAAAGAAACTAAAATGCATCAAATTATTAGAGAAACTGGTACCAAGAAAAAATTCATTTTTGTTGGGTTCAATCCACTTCGAATTTTACAATCATTAGTTTATCCAAATTTACTTCTTGCTGGTTTCATTTGTTCGGCTATTTTATACAGTATGTATAATTTGCTTACTCCAATTAGATATGTTGTTGATCCTAGATTTGGTCTTACATCACCTATTTATGGAGCTCTTTTTTATTTACCTCCAGGTTGTGGTTTTGCTACAGGAGCTTATTTTGGAGGAAAATTTAGCGATTATACTGTTAAAAAATGGATTAAAATAAGGGGTAAAAGAATTCCTGAAGATAGAGTTCGTGCTTTATTATATTCCTTATTTTTTGTCATGCCAATTACTGTATTCATTTATGGTTGGTGTTTACAATATGAAAAAGGTGGTTATGCGGTGCCAATTATCGCTTTATATTTTTATGGAGTTGCTCAAACTCTTTCATTTCCAGCTATAAATGCTTATTGTGTCGATTCAATGCCTGAACTTGGTGGTGATGCCATTGGGGGAAATTATTTTGCTCGTTATTCTTTAGCAATTGCAAGTTCAGCTAGTTGTTTACCAGCAATTCAAACAATTGGTGTAGGTTGGTGTTGTACTATCGGTGGCTTTGTAACACTATCTGGAGGGGTAGCCGCAGTTATATTAATCAAATATGGTGAAAAATGGAGAAAAAATGCTCTAGTAAAGCATGGGTTAAGAAAAGAAGGTGAGGTTTATGCTTAGAAGTTTTGTTGTTGTTGTTGTTGTTGTTGTTGTTACTGTTATATTTTTTCATTTACTCATTTTGTCTTTTGTTTTAGATTGTACTTAAAAATTGGTCAAATAGATTTGATTTAACCTGTGTATTTTAATTTTTTTATTTTGTTTTAGCTGCTTTTTTTTCTTTTCATAAATTTTGCTTAATACTTTTTAATTAAAAATTTATTCATACTCCTAATTTATGGCTATAGTTCAATAAAAAATATTTTATTTTATATCAATTTAATACCACATGCAACTAAAGCTTGATGAAATGAGGTGAGTAATCTAACAAATAACGTTGAGTTGCTACTATTCCAATACTATTGAGTATTTTTCATGGAAATATATTTCAGCAAAAACCGGTAATTTAACCAGGTTATGTAATTTAAATTTATCTCATAATAAGATTAAATTTTTTAGCTACTATTTGTCTACACTGATGGGTTAAGTATCATGAAAGATTTGGGAATTAAATTTCATAGTATTTTGATAACTAATATGGTGAAATTTTTTTTTTTTTTGGTTTGTGTAATTCGCCAGCTTATACTCCAAATATTTTAATAGAACAGAAACCTATTTTAAATACCCATATATAGTAGTAGAATGTAATATGCATTTCTCATAGTCAAAATCTTTAAGGGGGTCGAGTCTAAAATCCGGAAGATTTTTTTTGTCCAAAAAAAATGTGAAAAAAATTGGGAGAAATTCCATTACTTAAATAGGAAAAACTATCGAGATTAGGGGGGTTTTACCCTATACTCTAAGAGGGTCGAAAATTCTATGGGTGGAACATATATTGTTATATTGAGTTTTATCATCTATTGCTAAATATACTTACTATCTTCTGTTTCTATTGATACAAGAGCAATTTTGAGTGATAGTAACCTTTCTATTATTTTTATTTTACTTTGAAGTAAAAATTGTTTGAATTTATTATATTGTTCTTGAACAAAATTTTTCGAGGTAATAATAATAGAATCAAGAAAGATTGATTTACTTGAACAGCTTCAAATGAACAAAGAAGTGAAAATAAATCATTGACAAATAAGATTTTAGGCCCAAAAATAAAGTTAATTGAAAAACGACGTGCACAATATATTATTAACAACATCTCGTAGAAATGGTATTAATTGGTTTCCAGAAACTTAAAAATACAGTAGTAGTAGATTAATAACAGAAACTCAAGTTTCTTATTTTAAGTAAAGCAGTTTAAAAACAAACTATGCAGTATGTATATACTCATTAATTGTATTTTAAAACAAAAACAAAAAAGAAAAAACATTATTGTCGTAATTAGTTTTACATATCAAATAGTGAGAACAAGTTTCTATGTAAAGAAAAAGTTTGAAACCCCTTTTTTAATGAGACATTCGACTATAAAGAAAACAACATAAAAATTCTTATGTTCTTAATTGGCATTAGATTCGAACAATAGTTTCTTTTTTTTTTTTTTGTTTTTTTTTTTTTTTTTTTTTTTTTTTTTTGTTTTTCATTATGTAACTTAATTATTAGTTTCTCCAGAATTGATTTATTAATGCTGTAGTTCAGAATGATGATTATATTATTGGCTCTTCTTGATGAACAAAACGGACGCGTTTTGAGTATTATTATTTCCAAAAACTTTCTCTTCCTCAATTAGATATTTATTATTGGAAAAACTGATTATATATAGAATTATTAGTTCTAGTGATTTTACCCTTGTTTGTGTCTCTCTCATGTTGTTTTGTATATAAGCTGAAGAAAATTTTTGTCATATACGTCGAAAGTCATCAACAGACGCGTTAGAAGCGGAAGATAGATACCTGAATCATTAATTAATGATTCATAGAAGGGAGGTACTGTCTTTCTGTGATTATCAACTAGATTATAAGAGAGTAAGTAATAAACAAAACAGCTTTATTATAAGCTTTAGATCTACATAGCCAATATAACCATATACAAAAGTAGTTTTAGCTATTTATCTGTCAAATCGTATTAGTAAATACGGTGTCTATGTTTTCGATATTTATCGATAGAAGCGAACTTATGTATAGATATATCAAACGATTGTATTCAACCATCATCAATGAATAAGAAGTTGATATTATGAATAATCAAATTATATATCCGGTCTGAAAGCGTTCTTACACAAGTGTTTTGTTGCAACAGTAATTTTCGAAATACTAAGAATGATTCTGAAAATATCATTTTGGAAAGATACAGTATCTATTTTTTTATTGTTTTTTTTTTTTTTTTTTTTTTTTTTTTAAAAAATAAATGGCATTAATTAAAACAAAAGCTATGATATCTTTCAAAATTAAAGCCCATGTAGCGTCACTATTTTTGTAATTCAATTCAACTTACAATCCAGTCAAGAAGCTTGATCCTTGCATTCGCTTGTGACTCGCTTTCGCTCTCTCTACATATATTACTGATAAATTTTTTCTAAAATTAATTTATTACTATTATTAAAGATAGAGAGAGCTCTAATAGGTTGTACTTTTTTATTTTTTTTTATTTTCTATTTTTTTTTCGTAAACCACGTCAGTCAATATCAGTACCAAAAAAAAAAAAAAAAAAAAAGCCTAAATAGCAATCTGTAGATAAATTACCAGTAAAGCAGCAAGATGTTATTAATTGACTGTGTCGCTTTTGATTTCCTTTGTTGTGAAAAAAAATAAAAAAATAAAAATAAAAATAAAAAAAAATGAAGAAGTATATGTACATTTAACAACTATTTGAATTATTCAATAAATGAATAATAATAATAAAAAAAAGAATAATGTAAGTATGTTGTAATATTGGGTTTAAAGGAGTTGGTAGATATTTGATACACACGGTGTGTTATTCTTTCAAAGTTATTTGTTTATTGGAAAAAAATGCAAAACTGAAAAATCAATGAAATAATTGAATCAAAAAGTTATTCCAAATAAATGTGTCTGTTTGATTGGATCTTATCTTGTCAAACTTTATTCAAAAATGCAATTGTGAAAATTGGGTCCTAAATAAAACGACACTAACTCCATTTTGAATAGCAATACGAAACTTATATGAATAATAATCATGGATTCTAGAAAAAAAAAAAAAAAAAAAATAATTCAGGTATATACATATACAGTTTGGAGAAACCGTCACCCCAGAAACAGTATCTATTCCTTGAAAATTTATATAACATATATATATATATATATTCATATTATTGAATCCATGTATTCAATGTATAGAAAATCATTTGACCGGAACTTTTTTTTTTTTTTTTTTTTTTTTTATCGTTTTGCCGATCGACGGTGGGTTTTGTTGAGTTGAATAAATAAACTTTCAGTTTTATTTTTGACAGGTTCCATAAACTAAAAATATAAGTAAACCAACAATAGGTGTGTTAAGATGAATATGGAAAATATTTGTACTTTATATATATAAAGTTTAAGGTATAAGGCAAAACACTTATTATATATGGAGAAAAAAGAAAAAAAATATTCATAAAATAATTATCATGATTACCAGACCAAACCGGATTATACAGATAGCTAAAGTACTCTTATGGACGTGACATCTATACTTATTTATTACTCAATTCACATACGTTAATCGTTTTTTATTTTTATTTTTTTATTTTTTAATTGAATGTTTCTTTTTTTTTTTTATTTTTTATTTTTTTTTTTTTTTTCACTTCTCTTTCTTACATATATTAAGTCTTTCTTAATTTTAAGTTTTGATTTAATTTTCTAGAAATTACATTTAAACAAGACATAATTTTTTCATTGGCTGTTTGCTTTATTTTGATGGTTTGAGACTTTTTTTTTTTTTTCTTTGAGTGAGAGAAAAATAGAATTTTATAATAATAAAAATCTATATAACATTGGTTCAATTAAATCAATCAATATGGCTTCAGAAAAAGAATATAGATGCAGTATTTGTGAATTATCAGTTTGTATGACTTACGAAGATTCATTGGTTGTTAATAAAAGTGATGTTTTTGGGTATATATTGAAAGGTAAAGATCTTCTTTGTGAAACATGTTTAGAAGATGGGAACAAAGTTATAATTGCAAAATCAAATCAAAACAATCAAAGTAAAGTAATACTTTCAAACCAAGTTGAGTTAATTGATGATTAGGTTTCTGTTTTCCTGTTTTGTTTTATTTTGTATTCCTTTGCCAAAGAGAAAGAAAGAAAGAAAGAAAATAAAAATAGAGAGCTGATTCTTTTTCTTGTTCATAATATCAATTTTTTGTCAGAAATAGTTTTAAAAAGAGAAAAATATTTTGCATTATATTATATTTTATTTCATATTATACTATACTATTTTTATTTTATTTTATTTTATTTTATTTTATTTTATTTTATTTTATTTTATTTTATTTTATTTTATTTTATTTTATT
>JASTUB010000530.1:0-10076 GCA_031124825.1 Saccharomycopsis vini
GCCGAGCGGTCTAAGGCGACAGACTTAAGATCTGTTGGGTATTCACCCGCGCGAGTTCGAATCTCGCATCCTTCAATTTTTTTCAGTGGATTTAAAATTTAATTCGGCTCAGGAGCACCTAAAAAGGCATTTTATTACTACCACTATGCGGAAAAAAAAAAAAAAACAGAACCTTACTTTTTTTGTTTCTATTAGTTTTTTTTATTTTTGCAACTCCCAATTATGAAGGCAATTTTTTTCTCTGAGAAATATTCAAACTATAGATTTTCAAATGTTTAGTTTTGGCCTTGCATTTTGAAGGTTAGTAAGTATTGGGTAATTTGGTACAGGTTTTTTCTGGTATAGTAAATGCTTCAGTCTCAGATTTTGAATGTTTGTTTAATGTAATCAGCAGAAAACCAAAGTTATATAAGACTTTTGAGTCATAATAAATAAATTAAGACCTTAGGCCAAATTCTGTGAGCTCCGTAGCGTAAGCAGCTTGCTATTCAAATACACTGATAAAGAAACCATCATATTTTTTCTATTATATTTATTTTGATGAGCAGAATACACTAACTAGCTCACTTTTTGTTCATAGCAAATAATTTGTCGAAATTCCAAGTTAATTTAACGGAACCTTTGTATTTAATGTCTCTGGCCTTTGGATCTCAAAAGATTTTTCCACATCAACAAATTACTCAAAATAATATTATTAG
The DNA here is from genome assembly GCA_031124825.1 of Saccharomycopsis vini. Taxonomy (NCBI): domain Eukaryota; kingdom Fungi; phylum Ascomycota; class Saccharomycetes; order Ascoideales; family Saccharomycopsidaceae; genus Saccharomycopsis; species Saccharomycopsis vini. Next base: position 699 of record JASTUB010000530.1, read on the forward strand.
AAAATCTCCTTATACTAAGTATAAAAATAGTGATGAAAATTACAAATCTAAAAATGAAAAAATGGTCAAATAGTAGAGGTAATGCTTTTCAGTTACGAATTTTTTTTTATTTGACTTTCTATCATGGTCTTCACACTTTTTTTTATTCAACTTGGGAAGGGGATTTGGTGTTTCCTTGGCATTTCCTTCAGTATTTCCTTCGTTGTCTCCTCCGTATTAACATATAAAATATTGTTTTTTAGGGAGAAATTTTATATTGATTGCTATCAAGATTTCCCTTCCATTAACTCTTAGATAGAGCACATTTGTCTTCATTCCTAAATTTCAATATTTAAATCTTCAAAACTTTCCAAATAGAAGTGAAGATGTTTACATTGGTAATAAACCGCCTCATTAAGAACTATCTTGACAGATCTTGTGTTTATTGTGATAATGGTCAACACATTTATTTCAAATTGGGACTTATTTTGTAACCGCGACACAGTTGCATTTATCCTTCAATTTTAAGTTTTTGAAATTGAAATGATGAAGTGATAAGAATCTCACTGAATAAAAAGATATAAATATGTTTTTTTATTAACTCAAAAATCGTATATGTTTTACGATCACAAAAAACAATTATTGTAATTATGCCAATTTTTGATTTATAATTCCGAATTTGCATTATGCAGATTGTCTTGTCATTATTTATTTATTTATTTGCTTTTCCTTTTATTTTTATTCCTATATTAAGGGCTGATAACTCCTATTTTATTTTACACATTCAAGATCTTATAAATGATTACAAAATTTATAACCGATATATTAAGCTAATATATTCAACAAATTACTTTTATCTCAAAATTAAATTAAAATAGCGTCATCACACATTAAATAAAACATTTTATACATTAAATAACAGGGGAAACCTGGAAGAACATAAGTGCTTCCTCGTAAGACTACAAAAACTAGTGGTATTGTCACTATAATAAATATAATAATAAAAACAAAAACTCACATGCACAATAATGCGAGCTGCTATTGAATTAAAAGGAAATTAAATTCATTGGTAATTGAAAGTAAATGTAATTTTTTTTTTTTTTTTTTCAACACAGAAAACTAGATTTATATTAAAATCTATACATTCATATACTAGGCGAAAATCTTCAAAAGATCGCTTAAAACTTTTAAAAAAAAAATAGTTTTAAAAGGGTGATTACTCACCAAAAACCCCTAGGTTTAATTTATATCTTTAATTATTGTAATTCAATTGTAGGTATTCAAACGAACGCTAAAATAAGAAAAATAATTTCTGGGATTGATTTAGTACCCCAGCTTTCATTTGTCCTTCGTACTATATTAAATCTTTCAACATAATACATAAAACGGTCTATTTTAATCATTTTTTTATTTTCATGAATTGACATAATTAGGCTTTTCCAACTTAACTGCATACCTATATTTGTTTTACTCCATAATTGCTTTGAGATTTGACATTGAACATAATAGTGGTTGTTTGAGCAGGTGTCTCTGAGTAATTTTCCGGAGGAAAGTTACAATATTTCCATTTTTTTTTTACCATTCCAAAATGTGTTTAAAATAATAGGACTGCTGTTCAATGGACTAAAACGTAACAACAAAAAGCGTGGATGGTTTAGTGGTAAAATTCAACGTTGCCATCGTTGAGCCCCGGGTTCGATTCCCGGTCTACGCAATTTCTTTTTTATTATCAAACAAGTCCACATGGACTGACGTGTACCGATCCGTAAATATTTTTTTTTACGAAGCTTTACATGATCGGATAGTTTCACCTGAAGAGAAGTAGATTTTACTAATTTTTTTTTTTTTTTTTTCATCAAAGTTTCTTTCAATTGTTTATTAAAATAACAAAGGATTTTTTTTTTTCCCACTTATAACCTTATAGATTATTGTTTCTTTATTGAACCATAACAAACGAATAAATAATCATCTTACACATTAAAAGATTATTAATCGGCAGTAAAAAGATCTTAAATTGAACCCGAAATATACGAAAATAATAATACTAATAATAATAAAAAAAAAGGAGGTGTTCCATAGAGGAAAAATAAAAAAAAAAAAAGAAAAAAAAAATAGTAAAGAAGATAAGACATTATTTAATTGTTGTTTTTCAGAAGATCTATTGAATAACAAAATAATAAACAATTGAAACCAAGAAAGACAATAATAATAGTGATAATAAAAACAACACAAAAAAATAGAAACATGGCAAACGTATCTGATCCCATATCCAAAATTCAATACGAATTGGAACTTGACCAATTATCTCCGACTACTTTTACGTCAACACGGCCACTTCATGTCTTGACAGGAAATCTCAAACGAAACAATTCATTTGGAGGAGCGTTACTTTATCAATCTTTATATGCTGCATTCAAGACTATTTCTAAAGATGTTGTTGCAAATTTTAAATGTGGATCAATTCATGTTAGTTTTGTTGGAGGCGTGATTTCTAATGGCGAAATTATTTATAAAGTTGAAATTTTACGAAATGGAAACTCAATGAAACATCGATGTGTCAAAATTTATCAAGATAATGAAATCAAATTTATTTCAATTGTTACTTTTGTTAACAGAGGTGAAAAATATCTAAATAAGTTGATCCAGAAAACAGGTCCTCAACCTGAATTTACAGAATCTCCTATTCCAAATTCATCAGTTGCTGATAAAAATCCATTTCATCAATTAGGGAAATTCGATACCGATATTATTAATCATTACGATGAAAAAACTAATGAAAAATTCTTTATAAAATATAATGAATCACTGATTGAAAACTTAGACGTTATTGATATTTATAAACCTAAACAAAGCGAAAAAGGAAGTGGGTATTGGCCAAAAATTGACAACAGTAATAATAATAATAATAATAATGAAGAAATAGAAAAAAGAAGAAATTTTTATTTTTTGAAATTGAAAAAACCCGACACAAATTATAAAGGAAAACAAATTCCTTACATTGATCAACTTTTACTAGCTTACATGTCTGATTTTTTTTTCCTTCATACGGTATCAGAACTTTTGGGATTGGGATTTGATTCATTTATAATGGGGGTTAGTACTGATCATACCATCCATTTTCATTTTCCTGAACATTCAAATACTAGCATTTATGATTTTATATTTTGTAAGCTGAAGTTATTGAAAGCCCAAGATGGAAAATGTTTGCTGCAATTTGGAATGTTCAATAATCATGGTGAAATGGTGGCTTTTGTGAGTCAAGAATCTTTAAGTCTTATTCATAATAAAAATGGTGATCTCAAGTATCATAAAAATGATCATGGTTTGAAAAGTAAATTATAATATGTATTCATATATATATATAGACTAAATATGATAGACAGACAATTTATATTCAATATTAATGTATATATATATATTCACAAACATATATACAATTTCAAGCAAATAAGTATAGTCTCCTTTGTAACTGTGGTTTTACAAACTCATCCCACCCCAAGTCAATAGTGAACAAATTTCATGGTGCAAGATTTAATTGAAGGATAATTTTAGGACACAAAATATTACTGTAACATAACATGATTTTGTTGACATAAAATGATTTTCTATTTATTGATGATAATTGCTACGTTTTAAATTAAGGAGCAAAATTTGTTAACGGTAGACAAAATTAAATAAAAAAAGAAGCGACCAAAAAGAAAACAGCCAAGCAGAAAATGTATGAAAAAGAAGAAGAAGAAGAAGAAGAAGAAGAAGAAGAAGAAGAAGAAGAAGAAGAAGATAAAAAGAAAAATCTAGTGTAATTATAAAAAGAAAAAGTAAATGGAAGGAGATAGAAAGAGAGAGAGAGGGAGAAAAAAAAATATCTCATTAGATAGGAGAGAAGAAACCCCATTATATCTAGTTGAAATTCATGAGATAATATGTTCAACATCATGTATATCGAGTGAACTAGAAGAGGGAAGAAGGAGAGAAAATAATGATAATAATAAAAAAGGTATTATGCCGAATATTATGGTAGGATTTAGGTTTGAATTGAAAGAATAATGAAAAGTTAAATAAATGCAAAAAGTTTTTTTTCTTTTTATTTTGTATATTTATATTTTTTTTTTTTTTTTTTCATTTTTTTATTTTATTGATTTTGAAATGTCGAAAATGAAATAAAACAATTGTTTTCTTTTTGGTCTCTTTTATTTTCTTTTGTGATAATTGATTGTTGGCTATTTCAACTAGTATCAATAAAATGATAATATAATTTAATAAAACTTCACAACTAGAATTGGTAAATTAATAATATAATTCACATTAATAAAGCATCACCACTAGAAGCAGATTCATATGATAATCTTTTACCATTATTATTATTATCATTAGTTTGATATTGATCAATGTATCCAAAATTATTTTTTTCATCGTTAATGTGTGCTTTTCTAGGTCTTGGTGGAGTTGGTGGAGCCTTTTGGTGTTGGATATTGTCATCATCATCGTCTTCATCAGATAAGTCTTCAAATGACAAGGAATCATTCTTAGTGTTATAATTATCATCATTATTATTATTATCATCATTATTATTTGAAGAATATATACCAGCAGAAGATGAATCAAATGGATTTTCACTTATATAATATTGTCGAAGTCCTGATCGTGAATATCTATCATTGTATAATCTTCCTTTGGAAGCATAAACTGGGGCTTGTGGAGGTTGCTTTTGCTTGTTATGTTTTGTTTTTCTAGATAATGGAGGAGATGGTGATTTTGATGACCCTTTATTTTTATGTTGTCGCTTTTGACCATCAGTATCAGCAAATGATTCTAGGATATCCAACGAGTTATTACTATTAGAAGCAGAAAGACTTTTTGATCTTGAAATGTTATTATTATTATTATTATTATTATTATTATTATTATTATTATTTTGTCCTGCTTTTCGAATATTGTTGGCTCCAGCCAAAAACATCGATCCTAATGATGTAAATGAAGAACGACGAGAAGACAGTCCTAATGATTCATTTGGTTCTTCATAAACAGTATCTATTACACGATTTCGTCTATATCCACCATTATGATGATGCTGCTGTTGTTGTTGCTGCTGGCGATTATGGTTGGCAGGAAGGTTTCGAGTGGTATTTCCATCTCTAGATGTTGCAGAATATGTTGACATTAAATAATCATTTGAAGGTAAACCTTGTAATAAGTTGGAACGAATTGCGAAAAGCCCATTGTCACTACTTGCATTACTTACTAGACCCAGTGCATTGCTATCATTACTACGACTTCTAGTTGCTTGAGGTCTTGAATGAGAGTCATTTTCATTTGATTGCGCAGGTTTCCAGATTTTGGTGAAAACTTTGTTGAATAGATTATTGCAATTTGATGAAGAGGAAATCATTTTGGATGAATGAGGTTGTTTTTTATTTATTGAATCTTTTTGTTTTGATTGATTTTTGTTGATGTAGTTGATATTAGTTTGCTTAGATTTTTCATTGCTTGAAAAACTATGGAATCTTTTACGAGCAAACAAAAACGGGCCTTTTTTCCTAAATAGCAACCACAATAATATTAAGATTAAAAATAAACCAAATAAAGATCCAGTGATTCCTCCTGCCAATTTACCAGTTTTTTGTTTACTATTGTTATTATTATTATTTTTAGTTTCATTACTAAGAATTTCACTATCAAAAACATTGGCGGCAACAGTTGTGGTAGCAAAGTTTGATAATGTCACTTGAGTGTCATGACTGTCGGTTGTTACTGTTACTGTTGTTGGGATATTAGTATAAAATGTTGTTGAAGTATCGGTGACTTCATATGGTTGAGTATAAACATATCCGAAAGTTGTCAAATCCGTGGCGATTGTTGGTTGTAATTCTACGGTGAGGGTTGAATAATCAGTTTCATAATAAGTTGATTCTGAATAAGTGAATTCATAAGTGACGGTCAAGGTTGCTGTATGATGAATTGTGGTATTGACAACAACTCCAGTGTTTGATACCGAAGAAGATATTGAAGAAGAGGATGATTTAAGATTTGTCGGCGTTACCGTGGAATCACTGATTGTTGCATTTGTGGGTATCGATAATGTAGTGATGATGGAAACTCCGGATACTGTTAAATTTGACTCATCAAGAGACTTAGAAGAGCCTGAAGAAGAAACGCCTGTAATAAATGATGATGTTTCTGTCTTTGTAGCACTTTGTTTGGAGTTTGAAGTTGTTGACTTGGGTAATTTTGAGACAGAGTTAGAAATTACAGTTGTTTGATGTGATTTTTTAGTAGAAACAGAATCTGAGAAAGATTCGGTTAAAGAGTCTGAATTTTCTTGAGATGATTCAGTTGTATCACCTGTAGTTGTAGAAAATATCAATAAACTTTCTGATGTAGTTTTATCAGTATCAGTAGAATATGAATGTGAATTTTTGTGAGTTGAGTCGGAATTTGATGACATATGTGATGGAGATGATGAATGGCTAGTCAGTGACAGGCTCAGTGATGATGAGGCCATTCTCAACAAGAGTCCTCTTTAATATTCTTTTTTGTGAGATAAATAATTTTTTTTTTTCTAGTATTTATTTATTTTGTTATTTACAATAATAATAATATTAATCATCTACTGAAATAGAAAAACCCTGTCTGTTCCACAAAATTGCGAAAAAAAAAAGTGCGAAAAAAATAAAAAGTCAAAAAAAAAACAAAAAACAAGAAGAGAGTGGAAAAATTGCTTTTTTTTTTTTTTTTGGGGCCAAATTTATAAGATTTTCAAGATTCAAAATAGTATGTATACAAGACAAATAAATTTTTATGAATTACAAGAATAAGAAGTAGATTAATAAAGTTCATGTATAGTATAAGAAATACATTAATTAAGTTCACGAATTACAACAATAATTTTATAGTATCATATTTCTATATATGTTTGATAAAAGATGTCGTGAAATCGAAAGATTCTAGAAATGGTAATACTAAAATTATATACATCACTTAATACAAAAAAAAAAATAAAAATTTTAAAATCTGTATTGAAATTTATTAGCAAACTTATGTATTATCAATATACACTTGATGGCAACCTTCATCACATATTTTACTTTTTTTTTCTCTCATTTTTCTTATTTTTTTTCTTATTTTTTTTTTTATTTTATTTTATTTTTTTTTTTTTTTTTTTTTTTTTGTTTTCAATTTTTATCTTTTTATCTAATCAAATGTGATTTTTTTACCTGTACTTTTAACAATAGCAGCAGAACCTCTTTGAGCATTAGCCAAAGCAACACTACTTTTAACTCTTCTATCACTATTTCTGAAATTATTGTTATTAGTTCTTGGTCTTTTGAATGCAGGAGCTGAAGAAGCACCACTTTCATTATTATGATCTTGATTATTAGAATCATCATCTCTTTCTCTTACTTGTCTTCTTTTTGTTTCGATGTTTTTTGGAGTTCTTTTAGATCTATCTTCACCATATTGAAGTTTTAAAGCACGACCCATCAATTTTTTACATAATTTATCTTTTAAAGCTCTAGTTGCACTTTCAATTTCTGTAAAATCAACAAATGCAAACCCTTTACATTTCCCACTGTCTTCAAAAGTTGCCATTCTAACTCTGAATATTTCTCCACAATGTCCAAATTGTTTTTGTAAATCTTCTTCAGTGGTTTCAAATGATAAATTACCAACAAATAAGATTCTTGAAGGGGTACCAAATTCGATTTCTTCACTTTTACTGATTTCTGGTCTACCTTGGAAATCGGAGGCACTTTTAATTAATAAATTACGACCGTTAAAATTTGATTCTGATATACCAATTGCTGTTGCCATTTGTAATTGAGTTTGAAAATCAACATAAGCAAAACCTTTTGCCTTTTTAGGGTTAGTTTTTTGTTTTGGCATTTTTAATCTTACTATATCATCTGTTTGTAATTCGACATATTTTTCGGAATCTTGTTCATTTAATGATTTAGATTTGATGATGATGAAATCTTTAAGTTCTTGCTCAGTGGTTTCAAATGGTAAATTTCCTACCCATACACTGTATACTATACTTTTTTCTTGTTCTTGTTGAATAGTTTTAATTTGAGGGGTTTCGAGTTTTTTTTTAGGAATCTTGTCGAGTTTACCTTTTTTCAACAATCTTTTTTCTTTTTTAGAAAGAGGAATTGGTTCATCAAGTTTAACTTCGATTTCATTATCATTTTTACTTTCTTCATCACTTGAGTCATCATTTTTATCTTCTTTCTCTTCTTCTTTAGTTTCACTGTCTTCTTCTTCTTCTTCTTCTTCTTCTTTTTCTTCTTCTATTTCTTCTTTATCATGCTTCTTTTGTTTTTTCTCTTTCTTTTCTTTTTTCTCTTTCTTTTCTTGTTTTTTCAACTCTTTTTGTTCCTTTTTCAATTCTTTTTCTTTTTTCTTCAACTCTTTTTTTTCTTTTTTGATCAAGTCTTTTTTTACTTTAGATTCTTCAGTACTCATTTTGATTTATGTTTATTATTAGTAAAAAGGGATTTAAAAACAAAAATGATAAATCAAGTATTTTAAAGAAGAAGGGCAAATGTGAAAAAAAAAAAAAAAAAATTTTTTATTTTTTTTATTTTTTTTATTTTTTTTTATTTTTTTTTTTTTTTTCAGCGATGAGCATTAATGGGCGGTAATTGAAAAAAAAAAAAAAAATAAATACTTCACTATAATTACAAGTTTTATGACTGAAATATGTTCAATAAATCGAAGTGCTTGATTTTTAATCATATTATATAATGTCGATTTCTATATAAGCGCTATAAAAATATTAGCTTTTAAAATAAAAATAATGGTGTGAGCGAGAAGGCCAAAATAAAGTACAGAACACCTCAATTTTTTTTAATTTAGATTAGTGATTTTAACAAGTATTTAATGTTCTGAAATTAGAAGAAAAAACTAAAAACTCAATATTTGTTTGAATAAATGATCCTCTAGCTTATTTATTTCTAAAGAATAATACATGGAGTTCGAACTTGTAAAAACAACAACAACAACAGACATACTTGGTATTAATGTTAACTTTTCCTTTATTCTGTTCCATCTGTATTCATAAAAATAATGAATTTGTTGAATACCTCTCGCCTATTATTTAGATTAACTCTATAATTATTATGTATATATTAAAAAAAAAACTATATTTGGACCCCATTTGTGTCTATTCCTAGATTGTGCTATCCATGATTGTTCTTTATAATGTCCATGTATGAAATCAGTTTAAGAAAAATTGACATAAACACAATTATTGGTACAAATAAATTAGCACTATTAACTGCTATTAACCCCCCCCCCCCCCCCCCCCCCCCCCCCCCCCCCGAACAAAAAAAAAAAAAAAAAAAAAAAAAAAAAAAAAAAAAAAAAAAAAAAAAAAAAAAAAAAAAAAAAAAAAAAAAA
>JASTUB010000531.1:0-10055 GCA_031124825.1 Saccharomycopsis vini
TTTTTTTTTAACCCCACTCCACACAATTAAACAAAAAAAATTTTTTATTAAAAAAAAAAAAATACTTTAAAAAAATATAAGTTTCTTTTTTTTTTTTTTTTTTTTTTTTTTTTTTTTTTCATTTTTTGTGCTAAAAAAAATAATAAATCCATAATAAAAAAAAGTTGTTTTTGTGTCGACGCCATGTCTCATGTTGGGGAGACGCATCGCACATATGAGTAAAACAAGCAGGTGTGTATGTGTATATATAAATATGGGCAAATCTATAGTGGAATCTTGTGTGTGGTTTAACAAGACGGTTTGATATTCTCTTTTTATGTTTGAATAAAAAAATCCAGCATTCAATGGTTATTACACACACGAGATTTAGTAGTATAATTATTAATAATTTAGTAGAGTGTATATATATAAGTATTTTTGCTGATGGTTCAATCCACTTTTTGGATTGTTTACTGTGAGTAAATACTATATAATATACTTGATACATTACTTATCAATTGTTTTATTCCACTTGTAACATTTGATTGGATTATCATATTAATAATTCTTGGCTAATTTTTTTTTTTTTTTTTTTTTTTTTGCAATATTCAATAAGTTATTGAAAAAGCCAAAGGAAAAAAAAAAAATGGCAGGACAAAAAAAAAAAAAAAAAAAAAAAAAGCAGGAAAAAAAAATAAAAAAAAATTAATTTAAATTAATCGCAACCCCCCTTTTATGATTATTATTTTTATAAATGTGCTACCCCCAACATCTCTCCACAATTAAGAATCAAGATTAATTAATCTCAATTCCATCAATCACAATTATATATATCCAACAACCTATTAACAAGAAAGCCAAAATTAATATTTTTTCACAATGTCAGGTTATAACAAAGGTCATGCATCAGATTATTACAACTCTCAACAACCACCTCCTCAACAATCATACCATCCTCAAGATCAAAGTAGGGGATTTCAACAACAGCCTTACAATCATCAACAACAATATTATCAACCTCCTCCTCCACATCAACAACAACCATATTATCAACAACAGCAACAACCATATTATCAACAACAACAACCGGTATACGTCCAACAACAAAGACCTAATAATAGCAATGATACTTGTTTAGCTATTATGTGCGCCACTTGTGCTGCTTGTTGTTGTTTGGAAGCTTTATTTTAATAACGATACTTTGGTAGATAATTAAAAAATTGCTTTTGTTTATTAATTTTTTTTTTTTCCCTTCATTTTTAGTTTTTATCTTTTTAATTTTTTTTTTTTTTTTTGTTTTTATTTCAAAAAAAAAAAATTGATTAGGCCTTTTGTTATTGGTGATGTCTTTATATATTGGTTGACAGTAATAATAATAGTAATATAATACAGTTTATCTCTTATTTCCTTCTTCCTGTTTCATTTTTTTTTTTTTTTTTCATTTTTTTTTATTAACATTACTAACAATTGCAATTGTAAAAATATGTTTTATTTATAATTTTTATGAATAATGTTTATGATTACTATAATTCCACAAGTAATTACAAACTATTAACTACTACCACTTGTATATATATTTTTTCAACGTGTATTAGTCATATATTATTAATACGTACTAGAAGAGATATTGATATTGTTATGTATATCTTAAGAAATAATCGAACAGAAAATCAAATAAAAATAAGAAAAAAAAATAGTAAAGAAAAAAAATAAATAAGGAAGGTACTTTGCAATACTTGAGATATGTTATCATGAGTATGAAATATCAATAAAAAGACAAAATGCCTGCAAGATGTAAATTAAATAAAGAAAAATATTTATACTTGTAATCACGTGATAATAGTGAAACAGATTACTGTATTACCCTGTTGATTCATTTTCTAATTTTTTTTTTTTTTTTTTTTTCCCAAAAAAACGCCATTTTCTGTTAACGAAAACAAAAAAAAAAGCCACTCAATTGAGGTTATTATAATTTTATTATGAACATTTGGGTAATAAACTAACCAAAACATCGTCACTCATTTATACCTTCAAAAACAACAACCAAAAAAAAAGAGAAGCCTCTTTATTCACTTTCATTTCAAGATAAAGTTTATTTACTTGTTTGCATCCTTTCTTGTCACTCCTGTTATTTAGACGCCGGAACTGTAACATAGACCTCCACCCCCCCCTTTCAATTAATTACTCCTTTTTCAATAATCACCCAAACACACAGTTGACAGTTTCTTTTTTCAATCGTTCATCGTTCTTGACATAGTCTTCATCGTTTATAAATCATTATGGATCCTGTAGATGAAGCACAAGATGAAATTATCGTGCCAGATGTTGGAGGCACCGATATTAGAGAAACAAATAATTTGAAAATGAACAATTATTCTGATAACTTAATGAACCCTTCTTTGACTTATTTTTCATCTTATAGTGCCACTTCTTTGAAATCTGGCGAACATTTGACTCGTTTACCTACTTTATTCGAAGTTCTCAATAAAAAAACCGATACTCCTGTTGATTTGTGGTCTTTTTATGTGTTTATGAGAGATGAACAACATGCAGTTGATTATTTGGATTTTTGGATCGACGTTGTTAGTCATTTGGCTTTGTGTAAACAATATGTCAAAGGATTAAGAGAAAGTACAATGCTTACCGAAAATCGTGAAAAAGTAAACCCTGAAAAACAACCACAATTACCACAAATAGCAGGAGCTCAAGATTTTTCTTTTGAACCAAGAAGTGCTTTATCCGAAAGCAAAAAATATGATAGTTATCATTCTGATGGCTCTATTTTGATGAGAACAAATTCAATTTCTTCTTCAGTTATGTTAGAAGCTCTTATCAATGAAGGGGTTTTAGATGATCATAATTCTAAACGTTTATCATCTTTTTTGAGAGGTGAAGAACCAATCAATGACAAACGTTTTAGTGAATTATTGTCTAGATTACAAAAATCAGAAATTGAAAATTCTTTAGGTTATACTAATACAACAAATCATAATAGTGGAATAAGTAATTCAAATTATAATACTCTTAAAGGTTTGGTGCCAGAATTACAAAAAGCTTACAATCGTTATTCTCAAAATACTGTTTCTAAAAATAATTCCATGGCTCACCCTTTTATGAATGGCCCACCAATTCCTGATGATTTCAAAATTTCTCCTGATGACCTTGAAAAAAGCATTGCTAATGATGGAACATCATCAGCTGCTCCACTACAGAACTTTAACAAAGTTAAAAGAGATGATTTAAGATCATCATCAAGAAGAATCTTGGTCACATATTTCATTGATAATTCTGAAAAAAGATTGCAATTACCAGAAAAAATCATTGCTCAAATTAGACATGCTATTGAAGTACAAGGTAGAGATGACCCAGAAGTTTTTGATGAAGCTAGAGATTATGTCTTTCAAGCAATGGAACGTGAAGCATTCCCAAACTTTTTGAAAAGTGTTGCTTTAAATAATATTACCAACAGATCTTTTAATATTCGTCTTATTTTAGGATTTTTTTTGTTTTTTGCAGCATTCTGGGTTGGTTATACCTTAATTTTCTTGGGTTATAAACCAGAACATGATCGTGCAACAGTTACAGTTCCTTTTTTCTTTGGTGCTTATTGCTTAATAACTGCCTTATTTAAATTGGATCCAATATTATGTTTTGCCGGTTATGCTGAATCGCCTGCTTCAATGAATAATAGCCCTTTCATTAAGTTAAGAGAACCTTATGTGAAAAAATTGTTACTTCAAAGAAGTATTTGGGTATCAGCCTTGATTTGTGTGATAAGTGCTGGATTTTCTTGTATCTTTGCATTGGTTCCAGGTCATAGATTGTGATATTTTACTTAATATTATCCTTTTAAATTTCACCCTTCGTCCTAATTATTGTATTATTTCAACTTCATTTTAACAAATTTCCTTGTCGTTTTCTTTCTTGTTTTTTTCTTTTTCACTTGTTATCAAATTTCACTTCTCTTTTTTTTTTATTTTATTTATAAGCCACTTCAATCCGTTGCTAAATATTGTTGCTGATGTTTTTTCTTTTATTTTTTATTTTTTTTTTTTTTATTAGTATTGCTGTTTGTTATGTTCTTATTGTTTTTAACTTGTCTTTCGAAATATTTTATTTATTTTAAAAAAGATTTGTTTTACTTATTTACCACTTTATAATTTATTTTTTATTTTTTTAGGTTTTATCCATTTATTATTCACCTAACTTGATTCACTCTTTTTCTATATCTTTTTTGCTCTTGATTTTTTTTTTCACTATTATTTTATAGATAAACATTAGACATCAAAGGAATCGTATGGTTGGTTGGTATTAATTTTTTATCTTATCTTATTTTACTTTATTTCTCTCTACACTAAATATTGAATAATTTCTGTCTTTAATTAATTTTTGTTCAAAATAATTGTTTTTTTTTTTAAAAAAAAAAAAAAAAAAAAAAAATCAATTCGTAAAAGTGTAATTAAACACCACAAAATATATCACATTGATCCCCCACTAGCATTATTATTACCAATTAAACCTGCCATTTCTAAAAATGCTCTTTCTTCACCCATATTTTTCAAATTAATTCTATTTCTTCTTTCTGCTTCTTTTTCTTCCCAAGCCCATTTTGCCAATTGAGCACTAAAAATCTCGTCATTACCGATTCCCCAAACTTCAATTTCTCCAATCATAAATTTATCTTCATATTGAGGGAAATCTTCTTCTTGCTCTTCTTTATTAATAAAAATCGATCCATGATCAAACATCCCACTAAATGGAGGTTCCAAATGACGAAACGAGCCAAATTCAAGATTATGATCAATTGTTAATGAAACATTCCCACAATTGTATTTCATTAAAGTGTTATTTTTAATGATTGGTTGATTGTTACCAATTCCAATACCTCCATTTTCTGTATTGAAATAAATATTACCCAGGGTTCTTTTTTTAGCTTTAAATACTTGTTGACAAGGTGAAAGTTGAAAAATTAATGTTTTATCATCCCCAAATAAATTCTTGTTAGTTTTACGCCATGGTTGATGAACATAAACTCCATAAATCACTTGTTCTCCTATGATTTCATTTTCTTTTACTTGTTTGTTTGTTTCATCACTTTTGTTATTTAACCATGTTGGTAGATTATTATTAAATTTCAAAAATTTGGAATTTTTGGCCCCATATTGACGATCATGTAAAATTCTTTTTCCAGAAATCAATAGTAATGAAGGAGCATTCCAATTGAATACTTTATATTCAAAAGATTTCATTGAAAATCCATGTTGAGATCCAAGATACAAATTTCGACAATTTGTCATATTAAAATTACTAATTGGAGTAATAGAGGTTCTTAAATTGTTAATTTTTGTATGATCATCATTATCGTTGGCAATATCTGCGTGTTCTTTGTTATTATTGATATTTGTTGCTCTAGAATCAAGACTACTGAGAGATAAAAAAGTCGATATTTGAGATAAATGCTCCAAAGTCATCAATTTAGTCAATTTCATTCCCATTAAATCTTCTTCTTTTTCTTCTTCTTTTGTCGTCGAAGAAGATGAAGATATCGGTAAATACGTTAAATTTAAACATAAATTATGCAAGTTATTTTGTAATATCATTGGAGCAGTTCCATTAATAAACGTTTCAAATTGTTGAAAATTAAATACCATTGTTTTAGATAATAATTTTTTCGAATCAATTTGTGATGTTTCCCAATCAATTGATTTTATCATATTAAATGCAGTTTTTTTGAATGTCAAAAAAGTTTTAAAATTCATTTGTTTTGCCACTTCACATTTACTCAACATTTCCATAAATTCATTCTTCTTTTCTCTATTATTGTGTGTGCTATTGTTTTCATCTTTTGAATTAATGACCACAGTTCCTTTTGAATTGATTTTGGCTAATGAAGGATTATACATTCCTTGAGCCACTGACGCTGACATTATAAGTAATAAGCTGAAGAAATTGAGAATATAAGTGGAAGGAGTTCTAAATTCATTCACATCAAGTTGATTAAATTCGGTTATTAAAGGAAGATTTCGCCATTTGATCGGGGTCTCATAAATTGGAAATTTGGTCACAACTTCACCAGTCTTTTCATTAAATTCACGTATAGATTGATGATTATATCCTTTCTGTTCATCATTATCATCAACTTTGGTATTTGGCTTTTCCAGTGTTATTGATTTATCTAAAGTTATTTCTGAATTTTGTAATGATTCAACAATAGCATGATAACAATCTACTCTACCATCGTTTATTCCAACAATTGCCAAAACCAAAAAAATCAATTTCACAAAATCATAATTTTCTCCCAATATTGATGTTCTTTTGTTAGTAAGCAACACTATGATCTTGACAATTTCTCCAAACAGAAAACATTCAAATTCATTAATTAAGTCATTCAGTGGTGATGATAAAGTACAAGAAGAATTAAAGGTTAAAAATGGGAATTTTGCTAAATTTTTCAAAAATTTGTAAAAAATATTATAAATTTGATGATCTTTTTGAATTCCAAAAAAACCATTTAATACATCAATATCAACAATTATATTTGATATTTGATTTATATTTAACAGATCTAATTCTTTGGTGGTGGCAATTTCATGTTTTCCTAATAAATTATGTTTCAAACAATGAATTTCATAACTATCAAATTGATTGAAACAAGTTTTTAAAAATAATTTATTCAAATGATTTTGAGAAATATATCGTACAGGTAGTTTTTGTTGATTCTTATTATTATTGTTGCTGTTGTTGTTCTTGTTATTCTTGTTGTTCTTGCTCTCAACCGATTGAGCTTCAGGTACAGAACTTGTTTGGCCCATTGAAAGTTATAAAGAAAAAGAAAAATGAACCCTCAACCTAAAAACAATTGAAATCAAAATGAAACACAGAAAAAAACAAAGCAAAACAAAACAAAAAAGATCACCCCAAATTAGCAAAGTACAAGTGAGCCTTAGACTATTATAAATCCTATAGGGAATACTAATTTACAAATACCTAATTTGCATACAAAATGTTGTTTTTTGTTCCTTGTGTGCAATTTTTGTGGGGCGCTTAAGAAAACAAAGCAAAAAAAAAAGAAAAAAATTAAAGTGTATTGAGTCAAGAGATGAGATGACATGCATATTGATAATAAGAGAATCATATTTCTAGTAATCGTATTTCACAATAAACTTGTAACCAATAACCAATAAAGATTTATGGTATAATTTATAGAAGCTGTCTACTATTCGCTACGAGTTTGACTAGCTCCCATGCATGTTTAGTAGAAATTTTTAAATAAAGTTCAGCGGGTACTGTCAAAGCTGAAAACCATTCAAATATTACATTATTAGTAGATAAAACTTTTTACTATGGATTTTAGAAAAGGCAGACACTGAAATAACCATGTAGATTACGAGTATACTTTTCAAAAAAAAAACAAATTGAAATAAAAAATACACACAGATAATAATAATAATAATAATAATAATAAAGTAATATAATATAAATTGACAGAAAATAAAAATATGAATAAGTTTAGAGTACAATAATATAAAGGAATAACAAGTAATAGGATACAAAATAATAAGGAGGGGACAAGATAGATTTTTCTTTAATGACTACCCCCTTTGTTTGAAATTAATAATAGTAGGGTTCTCTAGTCTATGCATAAATTCATTTAAATATTGATTTTTTGTTTCATAACATGCTCAGGTGCTCAAGTTAACCGGTTGATTTATATTCGATTTTTGAAACCCAAAGTGATGCTAATTTGTGTTACAAATTAATGAAGGTATCATTGCATTTGGATTGAGACTTTCGTTTCAAGAAAACAGAGAAAAGTGTTCTTGTTGATGATTAGTTGAGCGATTTTGATTATTTTCCTTATTGTAAATATTACGTTGATAATGATGATGAATATACCTATTACTCTCGTTTCAACTATTTTCAACATCAAAATCTCTTTATCTTTCCGCTCTTATTTTGAGTTTAATTGCCTCATCGATTCGACCTTCGCCAATAAGTTTATCTATAAGATGAGTGTTTTGCAAACCCCATAAAACAGATTCGATAACTTTATTACGGGAATATACTTTGAATTTATTAACAGTTGGAACTTTTTTAGAATATTCGACATGTTTTAAAACAGATTTAACAAATGGATGTTCAACTATTTTTGTTAAAGTTATTCTTCTATTTGGATCAATATCAAGCAATTCTGTATAAAATTCAACCCCATTACTAATGAGAGCTTGGCTATTATCCCCACATGAAACACTCCTACTGCTACTTCTACTTTCGATACTACTGCTTCTACTACTGCTTCTTCTGTTTCTACTATTTCTTCTACTAGTTCTATCAATGTTGTCCTTTTCTGTCGTTGCAAGCAACAATTGATTGATATCTTGTTGTTGTTGTTGTGTAGTTTCTAAAATCTTGATTAATTTGTTTCGAAAACTAATTCTTTTTCTTCTAAGAAGCAGCAAGTTTCTAGAATGAGAAGGAACTTCAAGAATTTCATCAATATTAACAGTATGATTTAATAATAATTGAACAGTAATACAGCCAAGAGACCATACATCTAAACAAAAATCATCAAAGGGTTTCATATCTTGAAATTTAATTGGGTATTCTGGAGAACGATAATCGAGTAAAAGATCAAGATTATTGTAATCATAATAATTATTGTAATCATAATAATTTTTTAAAATGTCATTCAAAGGTTTTTTTTGAGAATTTTTGGAATAAACAAAACCTGATTGATGAAATCCTGAGAGTTTCAAATGATAAGTACAAGGATTCAATAAAAAATTGGCAGGAACTAAATCACGATGAGCAATTCCCAATTGATGTAATTGATAAACTGCATTGATGATTTGTAAAAGCACATAAAGTTTATGGTCATTTGTCAAGTTGCCACATAAATATGGGTTATTGTTGCATACACAGTCTTCCAATGTATTTCTATAAGTTGAATCTCTAGTCCAATAGATTGAATTAATTTTCAATCCTCCTGATGCAGTTACATAAAATACATCTTCATAGGTCTGAATATTTGAAGAATGATTTAATTTATTCAAAGTTTTGAGCAAATCACAAATCAATATATGTCTTAAAGATTGAATTTTTTTATAATTTTTATTTAATAATTTTGTTTTTTCAACAATTATAGAATTATGATCTAATAAATTAGAATTTGAACCAGTATAAGGAGACGATGCGCCATTGACGCCACCAGATTTTATTGCAACATAGGCAATATCTAAACGAGTTATGTTAAACGATATAACTTCTCCCGGAATGTATTTGGGTGGCAAATCCAGGTCATAAATGGTAGACATTTGGAAAATACGAAACATAATTATTATTAGTTTTAATGTAATGTTGTGGAATTTAAATTCGAAGGAGAATGTGATGCAGATCAGACAAACGTCTTTTTCTTCTTCTTTTTCTTTTTTTTTGTTTCATCTCAATTCATTTTATTTTATTTTACTTTATTTTATTAAATTTTATTTTACCCCTATTTTAAATCCTTTTTTTTTTTTTTTTTTTTTTTAATATTCTTTACTTTCTACAGGATTTAAATTAGAACCAATTTAAAAAAAGCAACTAATATTAATTGATGGATTCAAAATAATTTATTTTTAGACATAAAAGTGAACCCTTCCATTTTTTTTTTGACATATTTTTTGATTCACCGTGTCCACCACCCCCTTTCATGTCCCTAAAAAGATAATAAATAATCATTGATTAGAATATTCAATGTCTCATTTTTGATCTCTCTCCTGAAAATTGTGCAAGAATTTGAAAAAGATAAAAAATCAATGAAAAAATGATTAAAGAAATATTGTACCCAATTATAAATTATAGATATTTGCTTATACCATTCATCCTTTTTATGCTATTTTTATGGTTATTATTTCTTTAAATACAGTGTTTTCATTTCTTGTTTCATACCATCGCTCGTATATTTTCATATCAGTAAGTGATAATTATTCATACCTGATTCTTCTTTAGCATGTAACGTCTCTTTCTTGGACCATATAGCGAGCGAGGGGAACTTCTTGACCACATTTCGTGCATGGGCTTCCTTAACTTTGAAG
>JASTUB010000532.1:0-10046 GCA_031124825.1 Saccharomycopsis vini
AATAATAATAATAATAATAATAATAATAATAATAATAATAATAATAATAATAATAATAATAATAATAATAATAATTAGATACTAGATATTTTAAACTTAAATATCATTACAAAGTTAGAAATAACTTACTATAACTACAAAGATCACTTTCATCGATGTAAGTTAATGTTGGAAACAATGTTGCTGTTTTGATATTTTTGATTTGTTATTCCTTTCGTGAATTGAACTTGTTCTTATATGCGTAAGCTCAAAATATTTTCACATCCCATTAATCCAGATTCCATAATCTCACTCTCAAAACTTCCAGCGTTTAATATTATTCTATCACCTTATATATTAATAAGCTTGTTAATTAAAGAATTTATCGTACAACAAATTTGTTGAAAATCAGTCATTTTCGGGAAAGTAAACAACAATAGCTTAATATATAGAAAAAGATTTTTTTTTTCTCATATTTTACTAATATTTTAGTAGCTAAACAATAAAAAGTAAATGCTTGTTCAAGTGGGAAATGTCATGATCAAGCTCATCGGTTAAAAAGACGTAGCCCAACCGGGACATTTATCAGCACGTAACCCGTTAACACTGTGTAATTATTTCTAAAGATATTGATAGATAAATATATTTGTCCTGAAGAGCAAAAAAGAAGAGAAGAAAGAAATATATATATATATATTAGACCTTGCAAACATATTTCTCCTATTCTTATAATCTCTCATCAAAAATTCAGAGTTTTGTGGATTTTTGAATGATATGAATGGAAAAAAATTGGCAAAAAACTTGAATTTTTTTATTTGTGATATTTCATCAACAGTTTTCTTGTTTTTTTCTCTTTATTTCAGAAGGCGTTTCTTATAAAAAATTGGTGATATCGTCAATTTATTTAACCTAAGTGAATTGAGTATAGATTATTGTGAGGCTTATTGGATCATAAATAAATAATTCACTTGCATCAACGCGCCCTAAACAATTGTACTACTGTTATTCTATTCTTAGTTTTATACATATTTTTAGTTTACATTTTATGTTATGTTATATTTTATTTTAAAATGTATTTTATATCATGTTTCAAATAATATATATTTATAGAGAGAGAGTTTTATGATGGTTGTTTATGTTTGTCTCGAGTTTCATTTCATCATTTCCCAAAAAAGACCTTTTAGGCGTTACTATCACAAAGCAAACATAATCAGAGTTATCATTTAGCGATATATAGATGAAAGAACTTATAAAGATCTATTATTAATAGAAACCAGTAGAAATAAGAAAATATTAGTAGCCAAATTTGAAAAATAACTTGCAAAAAACGGTTTGCCGTCGCGCAGTACAACATTTTATTATTATTATTGCCTATTATGTGATGAAGAAAATACAAAAATTTTTACTTTCTCTATTTTGCTGCGTTAATTGCATTAAAATCATTAAGAATTAAAAATTTATTCTAGAATTTATGCGTGTAATGTCTAATCAAGTTGAAAATTCACAACTGTTGCTTTTGAAATTGAGTAATGGTATATTTTATAGTTGAAATATGACTGACAATTACGATTACACTTTGCATATATCATAACATTTCATACATAATAACAAGTCATTAACAGAAATCATTGGAAAAAATTTTTTTTTAAATTAATCTATCTAATGTTTTCTTTTCTTTTTTTCACTCTTAGCATGTGTAATCTTCATCTACAAAAGCAGAATGTTTCAATGCCACATTTATAGTTATAAAATTAATAATGCAGCATATAAATACAAGATTTAATTTATTTATACAAACCACGATAACAATTTGAATATATTTGTAAAGTGGCTTGTTTTTAACGTATCTAAAAAAAAAAAAAATTATGAACAATATCGTCAGTAACTGTTCTAATTTAATCAAGAATAAGAGCACTTGAGCCAAAGAGATAAAATATTTATTGAGCTTGAATGAAGGTATTATCTCAGAAGAATAGCTTGCTGCAAATATGGAAGAAATTGGATGTACTCAAAAATGTTTAATAGATAATGATTATAATCATATTTTTAATTATTACCGGTAGGTAGATGAAGTCAGTTATTTATTTACAAACAGAAAATTTAGAAAAATCAGAGAGAAATTTGAAAAACCAAGGGTATACACCATAAAGGCAAAACTGCAATTTTAAGAAAATAATTAGGATAGGAGTTTACATGTATTAAATTTTTTTCTACTCTTATATTTTTATGAGCTAAAGAAAAATGTAAAACAATAAATAATAAAAATAATAATAATATCATTAATAATAAAAGAGAGTAAAGTATTACCCGTGGAATACTCTTGATGTTAATTCATTCATTTCTTTCATTATTCAATTCATTACTAGCAATCAAATCAGTCTCTCTTCCAAAAAAATCACTATTCCTTCTTTCATAACCGAATCTTTCAATTCCCTCCTCATATTTTCTTGCAGTATGAAATTGGATTAATGCTCTCAAAGCTAACTCTTGACCTTCACTATCTCCCATTTCGCTGTCGATGTCACGTCCACTAAGCCAATGATCTTTTAATTTTAAATTCAAATTAAGATATATTATGGAAACAATGTCCATATTATTTGTTTTCCATTTCTTCCCATTATATGGAATGATTTCTTTAAGAACTTTAAGCATCGATTTATAAATAGAAAAATTGTAGAAGCATTTTATCAAATTTTTGAATAAATCAACTGGTTGCTTTTCAGAAAAGGAAACTGATCGACGGGTTTTATTAAGAATGACTTTTTGCAATATTTTGAATGCAGAATTCAAAATTAAACAGTATCTCAAATTGAATATTTTACCAGATGTGTCATAAACCTTCCCCTTTTCCTTGATACTATTCAATAAACGGTAATGTTTAGTATCATAATCATCATTTTCATCATCATCGGTATCTTCCAGTTTATCGTTATCAATATAACCATTATTATGCCCATCAAAATCACTATTGTTCTCATCATAATTATAAATATCATCGTATCTGTCATCATCGTCATCATCATCACTATCTCCAAGGCTGTTTCCGGGAGAAGTAAATGCATTCAATGGTTTTCTAGATGGTGACATACTATCATAACGCAGTTCAAGTTGTTTTACTGCAATAGCTTTACGATAATCTTCAGTGAGCTTTGGTTCACTTTCTAAAAAATTATTATAAAAATAATAGTCTTGTCTTTCGGAATCAAGAACTGAAGTCGTTTGCTGCTTCTTCTTAGACAGAAATGAAAGTTTCTCACATTGGCCAAAAAAATCATATTCATATACTGTGATCTCTTTGTTAAATAATTTGTCACCATTATAACTAACTTTAAGATAATTCAAAAATATATCAACAAATGCGGCATCAAAAATTATTGTTCCCAAATTTTCGGATTTCAATATATGTGATATTTTGAACCATTTCATAAATAGTTGAATGGTTGAAGATATATTCTTCAAAGTCACTTCTTTCGCCTTTATTAATTCAAGTTCTTGTTTCAAAATTCTATCTTTCCGAGGATCAACTATTTTTGGTTTATCATGCTCATTATTTTCTTCCGCAGTCTGTTTCTCCTCAACTTTTTCACCTAATATCCGGTTTTCAAAAGAATTAGAATTACTATTCATTGTCTGAACAAAAACATCTACCAATGAATTTAAAGTTGGAAAAATCTTTTGATAGTATTTTTCAATCTTAATTAATGTCTTGATTTGACTTTCGTATTTTGGATACTTGGATATTTCCTTGTCCAAATCCAAAATAACATATTCATCATGGTTATTTGATGCACTAGAATCTTTAAGATTTTCTTCGTGGTATTCTTCATCATTGTCTAAAGAGAGACGTGTTGGATTTATACTACTTTTCCAACCTCTTTCCTGTTGCATAAATGCAGCCCTCTCACTCCAAAGTTGACGCTTTGCAAAACTTTCAACAACATTATTTGCGAAAATTCCACTAGCCTCCTTTATGCTAAAAGGAACATTTCCGTCTTCTACTTCATTGTTAATGGGGTAAATGAAAGGAAATGCCTGATTCGTTTGATAAGATCTTTTGTTTTTTCCGTTATTAGTTGGAACTAGTAATGGACTAGACGTGGGTGAAGGTGCTGGAGTGGCAATATGGACAGTTGGAACTGGTAGATTGTTGTTAACAAATTGAGTGCTCAATGTTCTTGGTACTTCAATGAACTGCGAAAGTGATGAATTATTATCCAAATATTTTGGGTATGTTGGTTTTGGTGGTTCAAATGCTGGGTATCGCGACAGAATATCTTTAGAATAAACATAGTAATCTAATGGGAATGCATGTAAATTTTGAGGTTTCTTTTGCTTATGATCAAGTTGTTTCAGTGACTTTGGTTTAAATTTTTTCGTGGGGTTTTGTTGCTTGTTTTTTGAAGATTTATTAGGCTCTTTATTTTGCTCATTGTGCGATATTTTAGTTTCACCAATGCGAGTATCAAGTTTTGAACTTTTTTTGCTATTACTTTTTTCACTTTTTACAGTGATACTCTGAACATCATTAGATTTATTCAAATCATGTTTGGTTTTAAGGTGAAACTTTTCTGTCAAGTATTTTTTAGTTTTGATGAAATCTATGGCGTTACCAAATTCAACTATTGTTAATTTATTGAGAATCATGATAATATTTCTTATTTTCATCAACACTTTATTTGAATATCTCCATTTTTCAAGATATTTTACCAAATATATCATAATTTCGCCTTCTTGCAAAGTGGAAAGAAAAATTTCCTTATAGCTTTCCATACTCGTCAAAGACAACCCAGCAAACGCCTCATTGGTACTAGAATTTGTAGTATCACTTTCGGAAAAAAGATCTTCATGATTCAACTCAAAACTTCGGTCAAGTTTCTCTTTCACGTCCACAAATTCAAATAAAAATATATTCAACATAAAATAGAAGTTCAGCAAGTTCAAAAACCAAAATTCATTAACAATTTTTAAAGAATCGATAAATTTCTTTGCACTTTCAATCCCTTTGGTACCGTCATTGGTATCGATCAAATAAACAATTTTAGAAAATTTCTTGATATTCTTGATCAATATATCTAAAAAGCCATTCTTTAATAATTTATAAAAATATGATTTCATATTCAGTATTTGCAGCTCCTTATCATCAATGTAAGCATAGTTACCGAACATTAAGTAGGTTATTTGTTGCATAATTGTCAACTCCTTTTGTAATAATACCAATTTGCTAAGTATTAGATCATTTGTGTTAGATAATAATATCGAGTTTTGTACTTGTAAGGTTGGCTCAATTTCGAACTTCTCTTGTGATTCATAATACTCATTTAATTTCTTGATTAACTTTCCAATATATTTATCTTGCTCTGATTCAGGATATTTGTTGAAGTCAGTATTTTTTAAATGCTTCAAAAAGATATCCCTGTACATATGAAAACGGAAAAAATCATTACTAACAAACCAATCATTAATTTCTGTTTCAAAATCTTCATATGTTTTATTATGATCAAATTTTATCATTGGTCTATTCATTGAGAAATTGTATCGCGAAACCAAATCATATAAATCCTGGTCCTTGATGGATTTATGATTTTTAAGTTTCTCAAATTCATTAATACCTTCATTGCTAGGAGCAACAAAGCTATGCAGTATAGAAACTCTGGAGTTTTCTGTTCTTTTTTTACTTTCTGGTTCATCAAATGAGCTTTGCAAAAATTTTCCTACAGGCGTACCCAAATCAAAAAGTGATGATAAAGGTGACAGCAGTGATGTATTTTCCGAAAATCCATTATCAAGATCAATCATTCTTTTTTCTGAAAAATCTCCAGAATGAATTGATGACGATGGAGAAGATATAAACAATAGCTCATCCTCATATTGATCAGTGGTTATCTGTAAATCATCTTTCACATTATCACTACTATGGAATGCAATTGGATCAAGAATTATTCCATCCATATCTTGACTGGAGAACTTATGACTAGGCGATTGACCTCCATTTGAGGGTATACCCATGTCTTCTATATTAGCTTTTTCAAATTCCTCAATTTCCTCTTGATTGAAGGAATGTTTGTTGTCATTTGATCCATGCATGGTCATGATTTCATCAAGCTCTGGTTTTTCAGAAGCATGAATAGTATTATGAAGAGATTTATTGAGCTCTTCAGAAAGTTGCAGAGGTGACAAATATGATTTTTCTTTCATTCTTTTGTATCAAATGAGAAAAAGTTCCAAATTTTGGAGTGTTTTGTGAGTTATGAAAAGCCAATAGAAGTTGGAAGTTCAGTTTGTTTGATGCTATGATCTGGAATTTGACACGTGACCAATAAATAAGCCCAAAGTAAATCAGTCAACAAAATTAGTTGTTGCTTTTTGACATCAATGAGTTAGGTCAACAAAGATGATATTGCTAATTCTTTTACTCTACTAGCTTGAAGTTTCTGTAATTTGTTTTCAACAATTTTACCACTTACAGATGTTTTAAAAGAAATTTGCTTCAATTCAATGTGATCAATCGCAGGATGTGACATTTGAGCATGCGAGGGTAACATCAGTCAGCTGAAGCTGGTTAAACGCAAAAAAAAATAAATAGTCAAATTTTCACTCCTCACAATCAATCAATGGATAGATGAGGGTGATGATAACTATAGAAGCTCCACTAGGCACAAAACACACAAAAAGACATATTATAATATGAAAAAGAAGACTTCAAAGAGTTCAGCAGAGGTATCTAAGTCTTCAAGTCTGAAGAATCCTGGCACTGAAGTTTTATCTGAGGTGATTACTGTGTATGACATAAGTGATGAAGATACATATGTGAAAGAACCCAAATTGGATTTGATTGATGTTGATAATGATGAAGATGTCAGTGACCCTGAAAAAAAAGAAAAATTGTCTTCAACAGAATTAAAAAAAAAAAGAGGATTGAGTTCTTCTAGTATGACTAGTGCAAAGAAATCAAAAAAGGTAAAGACAACGAAGGATAAAGTAAACAAAAAAAAAGCAGCAAAAGAGCAAACATCGAAGGATAAGATCCAAGGGAGTATATTGAAGGAAAAACCGATAAAATACAAATACACTGTTGATGGTAATATTAATGATTCTCTATTGAGAAACCCTAAACTCGATTTTGAAAAATCCAATCCAGATGTATCCAATAAAGAAGACAGCAACATTATAGACACATCTAAGTTAAATATTAATTCTAAGAGCTCGAATGGTGCTTTAGCAGCCAATGAAGATTTTATTGCTTTTGTTTTTTCAGAAAGTGAAGAGGAGGGCGATGAAGAACAAGATATTGTTGAAGGTGGCGCGAGCGAAAAACTAAGCATCAATAGTCAATATCCGTGGATATTGAATCATGATCATTCAAAACAAAAAGAAATTGCAGATTGGCTAAGCATGGAAATTAAAGACTTTGTTAATTATATTAGTCCATCTAAAAGGGAGATCGAAACAAGAAACGCTTGTATAACAAGGCTTAAAAATGCAATCGAAGGTTTTTGGAAAGACTCACATGTTTATGTTTTTGGTTCCTATGCTACTGACCTATATTTACCACATTCCGATATAGATATGGTGGTGAAAACTGATGATGAAAATGGGAACTTGAAAGACAAAAGACACTATCTTTATAAGTTGTCAAATTATTTGAAGGTTAAAGGTATCGTTCAAGATGTTCAAGTTTTGGCACATGCCAAAGTGCCAATTATCAAGTTGGTAGACATTAGAACTAAAATTCATGTTGACATATCTTTTGAAAGATCTAACGGGATTGACGCTGCTAAGGTTATTAAAAGCTGGTTGGATACAACTCCTGCATTGAGGGAGTTGGTCCTTATTGTAAAGCAATTCTTATCTACCAGAAAATTGAATGATGTTCATTTAGGCGGATTAGGTGGATACTCTACTATATGCTTGGTCTATACATTTCTTAGATTGCATCCAAGATTAGCTACTAACTCAATGGATCCGATCAAGAATATTGGTGTGTTGCTCATAGAGTTTTTTGAGTTATATGGTAAAAATTTTGGTTACGACAATGTAATTGTTTCACCTGTTTGTAGGGAAAATAATGGCTTACCTGGTTTCTTGAATAAGTCATTTTATCCAGATTTACAAACCAGAAATCAATTTCAATTGACAATTCAGGACCCAAGCGACCCAAGCAATAATATATCTAGAGGCTCGTACAATATCAGAGATTTAAAAAAAGCTTTCACTGGCGCGTTTGATTTGCTTGTTAACAAATGTTTTGAGTTAAACTCTAAGTCATATAAGGAGCGTTTAAATCAATCTATATTGGGAAACATAATAGCATATAAAGGTGAAAAAAGGGACTTTATCGACGAACGTCATTTGGTGAAAAACGTTGCATTTATTGAAAGTCAAATATTTTATTATTTCAGCAGTGAAGCTGAGAAAAATCTACTACCAACACACAAGAAGCGTAAGGCAGAGAGAAAGAAACCTGAAGGGGTTAAGTTTTATGCCGATGAAAGTGATTTGACATCTTTTAAGGGAAGCAGTGAGGAAGATAATGAAGAGGAAGATGATGATGAGGAAAATGAATTCGATAGCGGGGCTGAAGAAGGAGAGTATACTGACAACAACGAAGAAAAAGATGGAGAGAAAGAAGAAATCAAAAAAGTGAAATGCGTATCCGAGAAAAATGTAAAAATTAATTCAAGAACAAATAATCCTGAAAAGAAAGTGAACATCCATGATCTTATGGGCATTTCATTAGATAATAGTGAAGAAGAAAACACTATTAATAAACTTGAAGAAAGTGACGAAGGGGAAGCGTCTGTGATTGAAATAAAACCGCAACCGGCGTCTAAGAATGCCAAGAGGGACTACTGGGCTCAAAAAGCTCTGCTTAATCTTTCTCTGGACTGATTAAATTTTGATAATTATTTACTCATTTAATCTGTAAAATTTTTGTACTATAATCACATTATTTAGAATTATTATAATATACGGAACCAAGTCAATTTTAGCATAAAAAGTACTCTAAGTCTTATATATTTTAGGTGTTTGGGTTGAGTATGCTCTCATTAAGATAAAGATTTAATAATGTATCAACTGAGTCTCGTAATATATCAATCGACGGTAAATTCTCAGCTTTTATATGGTTCCTGAAAGCGAACTCAACAGAACGAAAAGTATGATAATATAGGTCCTTATACTCCGGACTTGTTTGTATTATTCCTCGTAAGCGAAGGGCCGAAAGAACTATCCTTTGAATAGTCAATTTAATTTTGCTTTTAGCTTCTCTGTATGAATCTTTTGTATCATTTATTACTGAGTTGGATCTGGAAAGACTTCGAGAAGTACTTGTGTTTGTGTTTTTTTTTTTTTGAAGGACTTGGTCGATTATATTGGGCTTTTTCAATTCACTATCTTGTGCGTCTGGAATAGGAGTTGTTTCTTTATAACTTTGATAGCCGAAAAGATATCTAATCAGAGTATTTGTCAAAGATTTCACGTTTATATGTGGCAATTTTTCAGAAAACTTCTTAACTGTGAGTGATTTAATATATTCATATAGTAGATGATTGATTGTCACAGGAATAGCTAAAAGAGAAACTTTATCAATATCATGTTTTTCAAAATAGAAGAGTAAAATATTAAACTTCTCAGGTCTCCCGTCGCAGCTATCATTATTGTATTTGTTTTGTTCTCGCGTTTTCACGTCCACTAAAAGACCTATGGAGCCTAATCCGTTTTTGAATTCACAATTTTGTAACACAGAGGTAATGAAACTTTTAGTTTGTCTGTTGTTTGTAAACACACTGTAAGGTGATCCCACAACATCTAGTAGTAGTTCCGGTGGCATTACAAATGTTTTGACGAACGCCAAAAGATACAAACTAGCTTCTCCAGATAATATGTCATTGTACTGAGGATAGTTCTTAAGACGATATTTTTCATTTTCAACAGACTCAGAACATGAATCTTCCCATAATTGTAAATCTTGTTTGTCTGTTAGTTTATTAATATTTTTATTATTATTATTATTATTATTATTATTATTATTATTATTATTATTATTATTATTATTATTATTATTATTA
>JASTUB010000053.1:0-52775 GCA_031124825.1 Saccharomycopsis vini
TACCTACTTTTTAAAAGTTTGGCTTCTTTTGTGTTCTTAATTTTTTATTTTTTCGTTCTTTTCGATAGGTGTTTTTTTTTTTTTTTTTTTTTTTTTTTTTTTTTTTTTTCATAAGTTTGTTTAGTTATAAGAAGTTCATTTGCAAAATTCTGGCGTAGTAGTCTTAATTGATGATATAGTCTTATTTTGTCAGTCTGAAACTATTTTTCTGCATCCAGGGTTTATGTGTAAAAGACAAATTTAGACCTAAATTTCTGGCACAAGATGACAGATTATCAATTGACCCGTAACACAAAAGAAACATTATGAAGAAAAGTTTACACAGGGGTTGAAAAATAAAAAAAACAAAAAAAACAAACTATAGGAGGTCTTCAAATATACACATGAGAACTGCACAAATGCATGCTGAATATTCTTCTTTGAATGTTGGTCAAGAATAATAATGTAGATGTTGGAATCAAATCACTGCCGTTCTATGAGGTGTAAACCCCCAAACATGTTTTTTTCCTTTTTTTGTATTTTTTTTTTCTTTTTTTTTTTTTTTTTTTTTTTTTTTGTCCTGGCATTTTTCTCTTTACCCAATATTTGACCGTACAAAAAATAGAGGTTTTTCAACATCGCGATCTCCGATGCGGGACCGATGAGTTCATTTATGGCAGAAAAAAAAAAAAAAAAAAGACAAAATCATCCAAATCATTTTGAATGTAATAAATGGTAGCTACATCTTCTTTTTGCAAAAGAAAAATATTCCTTACTGATATCAAATTTAGCACTCACACATAACGCAACAAAGATGTTCTCATCAAGACTTTTATCTAGCACCTCAAGACTTGCCATCCGTAACGCTGCTCTTAGCAGAACTTATGCTACCCAAGTTGCCAAATTCGATGGTGTAAAGAATCCAAATGGTACTTACACTGTTTCATTCATCGAAGGTGACGGAATTGGTGTCGAAATCTCCCAAGCTGTTAAAGATATTTATAAAGCTGCAAAGGTTCCAATCGAATGGGAAAGTTGTGATGTTACTCCATTGTTAATTAACGGTAGAACTACTATCCCTCAACCAGCCGTTGATTCCATTAACAAAAATTTAGTTGCCCTTAAAGGTCCATTAGCCACTCCAATCGGTAAAGGTCATCAATCTCTTAACTTGACCTTGAGAAGAACTTTCAACTTGTTTGCCAACTTGAGACCTGCTAAATCTATTGTCGGTTACCAAACTCCATATGAAAATGTTGACAGTGTTTTGATCAGAGAAAATACTGAAGGTGAATATTCTGGTATTGAACATGTTATTGTTCCAGGTGTTGTTCAATCTATCAAATTGATCACAAAACCAGCTTCTGAAAGAGTAATCAAATTCGCTTTCGAATACGCCAGATCTGTCAATAAACCAGAAGTTCTTGTTGTCCACAAAGCTTCAATCATGAAACTTTCTGATGGTTTATTCGTTGAAACTGCCAAAGAAGTCGCTCAAAACTTCCCAGAAATCAAATTGAACTTTGAATTGTTGGATAACACTTCTTTGAAATTGGTTTCTGACCCAACCAAATACTCTGACTTGGTTATGGTTATGCCAAACTTGTACGGTGATATCATGTCTGATTTAGCTTCTGGTTTAATCGGTGGTTTAGGTTTGACTCCATCTGGTAATATGGGTGACAAAGTTTCTATCTTTGAAGCTGTCCATGGTTCCGCTCCAGACATTGCTGGTAAAGATTTAGCTAACCCAACTGCATTGTTGTTAAGTTCTGTTATGATGTTGAGACACATGAGCTTGGACTCTTTTGCTGACAAAATTGAAAAAGCTGTTTTGACAACCATTGCTTCTGGTCCAGAATCCAGAACCAAAGACTTGAAAGGTACCTCTACCTGTTCTAATTTCACCCAACAAGTTATCAAAAACTTGGACGCTTAAGTAATTAAATTTAATATTCCTAGAAACTGTTATTAATGTCTTTCATTTTTTTTTTTTTTTCAATTTACTTTATTGTGTTTAAAAAGACAAATAGTATTATACTGATACACACCTTTTAAAATGGATTATATATATGTGTGACGGGCAATATATTTGTTTCAAAACGGGTCTTACCAACTTACCACAGCAAGAAGTGATATGCTAGCTCGCTTAGGTTCCATGTCACGGTCAACTATAATTATTAATCCGTAACTAACGCATTGTTCAAAAAAAAAAAAAAAAAAAAAAAGCCTTATAATATATATATTGATAATGAAATAAATAATTATAAAAATCTAACCAAACTTAGCTGTAATAAAAGAAAAGATCCAAACTTTTGGAACAGGTAAAATGCTTATATAATCAACAAAGTTAACTTATATAATCACAGATTAAACAAAAGGTGGGCCACTTAAACCTTAAGCTTATCAATTGGCATTTCAAAAATCCAATTATCAGACCTATATGTCTTGCTAAAAGACAGCGTTTTAATGTAAGATATTTCTCTTTTCACTCTTTTTTCTATCCTGGAAATAGTAAATTTCTTATTCGTAAAGTAGACTAAACTTCAAACAAGATCAATTGCTATGTGATTTATTAGAATGTGCACGCCCTTTCACCCCGGTTCGATTTGCTAAAAAAAAAAAAAAAATAGGGAAAAAATGAAAAAAAAAAAAAGATGATTCATATATTGCCCACTTCGAAAAACCAGTCAGAAAAAAAAAAAAAAAAAACAAAGTTGAAAAAAACCTTATAAATATTTAAATTTTCAATTTTTGAATATAATTGTTTACTCACTACCCCAGTGATTGAATTGTCAATATTTCTCAGTTTATCCTTTTTTGTCTACAATCTGCTTAGATTTTTGAATTGAAATCATAGAAGGACACTACTATTGTTTCTACAATGTCTGTTTTTAAAAAAATTACTAAATTGCCACCAGACCCTTTATTTGGTCTTAAATCTAGAATGAGTCTTGATGCCAGAAGACTTAAGGTTGACTTGGGAATTGGTGCCTACAGAGACAATGCCGGTAAACCATGGATATTACCTTCTGTGAGACAAGCTGAAGCTAAAATACAGGCCGATCCAAGCTTCAATCATGAATATTTACCAATTGGCGGCAATGCCAAATTCATTGATGAGGCATTGAAAGTCTTGTTCAGTAACGAAGCTGTATATAATAAAGTTAAAGATAGAACTATTTCTGCCCAAACACTTTCAGGTACCGGTTCTTTACATTTTGCTGGTACTTTTTTGAGCAGATTTATCAACAAACCTGACGAAGAAAAAATCATTTATCTTTCTGACCCAACATGGGCTAATCATAAACAAATTTTTGAAACCTTAGGATTCAAGGTCAAGCTTTATCCATATTGGAATGCTCAATCAAAAACTTTGAATATTCAAGGTATGGTTGACGCAATTAAAACAGCCTCTTCAGGATCTATTTTCCTTTTGCATGCTGTTGCTCACAATCCTACTGGATTAGACCCAACTAAAGATCAATGGAACGAAATTTTAGATGCTATTAAAGCAAAAGAACATTTCCCGATTTTTGATATTGCTTACCAAGGATTTGCTTCTGGATCATTAGTGGAAGATTCTTATGCATTAAGATTAGGAGTTGAAAAATTGCCAAACATTCCAATTATGATCTGTCAATCTTTCGCTAAGAACTTGGGCTTATACGGTGAAAGAATTGGTGCTGTTCACTTGATCTTGCCTGAATGCTTTTCCAAAACCGCCGGTGCCGGTGCTGTGAAAACTAGTGTTGCCCCAGGTGCAGAAGAAGACCCTGAAGAATTCAAAGAAGCTATTTCCTCCCAATTCAAAAAAATTACCAGATCAGAACTCTCTAATCCGCCAGCTTATGGTTCTAAAGTCGCTTCATTAGTCTTGAGTGACCCAGAGTTGAGGGCTCAATGGGAAGAAGACTTGAGAACTATGTCTGGTAGAATCATGGAAATGAGAAAGACAT
Organism: Saccharomycopsis vini; assembly: GCA_031124825.1. NCBI lineage: Eukaryota > Fungi > Ascomycota > Saccharomycetes > Ascoideales > Saccharomycopsidaceae > Saccharomycopsis > Saccharomycopsis vini. The sequence continues at coordinate 3,939 of JASTUB010000053.1, forward strand.
TAAGAGATTTATTAGTGAACAAATATAAAACTCCTGGAACTTGGGACCATATTGTTAACCAAATCGGAATGTTTTCATTTACCGGCTTGAGCCCAGAAGAAGTCAAAAGATTGGAAGAAGAGCATGCTATTTATTTAACAGGAAATGGTAGAGCTTCAGTTGCAGGCTTAAATCAAAATAACGTTGACTACACTGCTAAGAGCATAGATGAAGTTGTTAGATACTTTCAAAATAAAAGTCTAAAGTTGTAAGGGAAAAAAACGAATTTGGTATTTATAAACATATTTATTGTGTCTGAAAATTCTATATATAATGTATGATATTCTACACTATATTGTCTTCTCGCTGTCAATAATGTAGTATATTTTGGTAAATGTTTGATACATGGTTACATATGATATAATAATCAATTGTGTCTTCGTATTTCAAAGAATATGTTCAGGTGTATATTGTTTCCTCTTTTTAAAGGCCTTTCTCACCTTTTTTTTTATTAAAAATTATTTCCTTTTTTTTTGAAGCTATTGTTTGCTAATATGAAAAATAACTTATAACTTATTGTTTGCACTTCGAGCATTCACTGTGAGAGCATTTTAACAAATCATCTTTCAGATGGCGTTACCTGTAGATACCAAAGTACGAATCACTCAAACAAAAAGAGAATTCTGATTATAATGAAGTAATCGAGACTTTAGGCAATTCGACTTGCCATTTCAATATCACTAAGAAAAAAAAAAAAGGTCGATCAGCAAAAGACTTAGTTGATATAGATAAACTTTATGTCATACCCGACATAATTTTTAAAAAGGCAGACATTAAAGTTCCTATCGAATAAAAAATGGAACCTATAGAGATCTTGCAACAGTACTATAATTATAGCAAAAATAAGTACGATACCTCAAACAAAAAGTTGGAAACGAATAGTGAGTTGGCAGAGCTTTTTTCACAAGTTTTTTACCAGGCACTAGCAACGGAGAGTGCCGCTACTATTGTATTTGATGGCCGGTTTTTGTCTCTATTTAAGTTGAAGATCCCTTCCCTGCAACCTGGGTTCAACTCTGGTGATGATACTGATGAGGATGATTTACAGCAATTCAAACAAAAGTACAATGACCTATTTGAAATGAAATCTTTTCAGCTTTTTATAAGAGGCAACAACACACAATTTTTTGAATTTTTTGAATTTTTTTCAATAGACACGTTTCGTGAGAATAAGCAGCTTGGTAGTACCTTGCTTCTATTCAATGATATTATACTGCGTGAGGTTTAATGAGCAGCATGAGAGTGAAATAAAAATATTTTTCAACAATTATGGACACATTTACCTGTATCTAAAGAGAATCACGTCAAAATTCTTGACAGTATATTAAGCTTGATTGAAAGTGTTTGCAAGATCTTTATTGAAGACGATAAAGAACAGTTTAGGAAAACAATCAAAAAATTTGATTCCTTGAATTATGAAAATGAAAAGTTATTGCCTGATTTTACTCACCTCAAATTTGTTGAACAAAGTATTATTTTCCCAGAAAAATTTAAATTACTATATCGGGGTAAATGTTTTATTGATGATTTGTTTGATTTGCAAACAATTGGCGTCATTTCCGGTGACAAAGACCAAGAGAAATAATCTATTGTTCTTTCTGGCACAAAGGATGATGGTAAAAGGTAGGTTTTGAAGCTTTTCGACGGAGTACGCTCTGTAGGCTTTTATAATACTGATTTCAAGTCTAGGTCAGTCGAGAATCATATAATTAGGGCACAGAGTAAATACTTAATTTCAGAAGTTCTTAGCCTTTACAAATTAGTGAGCTTAAGACACTTTATGAAAGTTATAAAAAAGAAATTTTAACATCCATTCCTTTGCAGATTAGATCCATATTTGAAACCTTAGAGAAAAACAATCCAAAACTACTGATAGGAGATTTTAATATCGCCCCCGGTATCGAAAGTTTGGGTTTTTAAATCCAAGAGATACTTTTTTTTCAAGATATAGAGAAGAGCTTTTGTTGGACAACCAAAAATTCAATATCGGAGCAATTCGTGAATTAAGAAGCGGATTTGTATGCATGGAACATATCAGCCTGGTCATGATTGATTGGAATGCAGAAACCGGATATGTCAAAAGCGAGATTAGAAGAAAAGCACCTTTGAAATTACGTATTATTCATGCTATTTCAATATTGCATCATGATATTGCGGCTAGAAATTTGATTGTTACAAAAGATATGATTAAAAGAGGCGATACAGAAATCGCTGTTTTTGATATTTTCTTTATAGATTTTGGTTTATCTAAATTTTTTCGAGCATCAACACAGCAGCAGCAACAAGAACCAGCTCTGAAGCGAGCAAAATTACTCTTTACTCTTCATGTGCAACAAGAAAGAGAACGAAAAACGCAAGAAGAACAAAAAAAAAGATGAACATGAGCAATTTGATGAGGCGTTGGATGAATTATTTGGGTTGTCTCTTAAAGAGGTTTCAGAATCAACCTAGTTTTTCTTTGATTTAATTATTACGCTTTGTTTTATTCTTATTGGCATATGCTACCCCCCCCTCTTATAATCTAGCTAATATTACCTAGCTAATATTATTTATATAATTATCTGATTATTGTAATGCGCCTCGTGTACACAATCTATTATTTCTTTCCCTGTGTTGGCGAGCAGTCCCCAATAAACCACTCATACTACTTACACTATAAAGAAGAATTTTTTCTACTTATTTCTTACTTTCAATACTATATATCTCTTAATAAGGCGCTGATTATTTACTTAGAATTACGACCTACTACTAACTTGATCACATCTTTTTTCTCAATGTAACTATTATAATGTTACATTTTTTCACTACAAGATTTCATACTTCGAAATAGTAAATAATAAATTATAAGTTCAAAATAGTCTACAAATACCCCTTACAAGCTTAATGCTGCGCTTAACATCAACGAACGGTTCTTTAACCTCCTTCAAATCTTTGGCAGTAATACAAGTATGCCCTGATACGTAAGACTAAATTACACATGTTACCAACAATTGTGATGAGTGCAGTGACACAATAAAATCCTGGTGCCCAACTTGGCGAAATTGTGAAGCTTTGATATCGACAACTTCTCAATCTTAGAACTATTATCAATGATCTACGAAATTCAATCAATGGAATAACTAATATTTGAACAATAAGCAATCTGTAAAGTAAATACATTCAATGCCACCTTAGTAACTTCCAATCTATAAGCTTTTTGGTGGTTTCAGTTTTTTTCGGTTTTAATAATTAGTATGGGCCCATAATTTATTACACACTTTGGACATCTTGCGGGCAAGCATTGGCAAAATCCAAATCATAAATTCACATATTGAATAATGTCTTTCTTTTCATGAACGCCACCCTCTGGTAATATCAAATACTAATTTGCTTCTCCCTCTATAAAAATTTAATCTAGTCCCATGATGACTGCTGCTGCATTGAGCGTCTCAAAAATCCACAATCCGGAATCTTCTAGAAACACATTCATGTCGGGTAATCGCAATTTTTATAGTGGAACTTCATCGAACTTTCGTTGAAAAATCAGAAAAGTGGATGAAATATAAAAACCCAGCGGTTGGCAGGCAAGAAAAAAAAAGCAAAAATCACAAAATATTAAATTTCGCCACTACTGTTTTGACGATACTTCATATCCTATCTTATCATTAAAGCGTATTAACCTCTGTCAATATGTCCACCGAAACTTTTGAGTTCCAAGCTGAAATTACTCAGCTTATGTCTCTTATTATCAATACTGTGTATTCTAACAAAGAGATTTTCTTAAGAGAATTGATTTCTAATGCTTCTGATGCTTTAGATAAAGTCAGATACAAAGGTTTGTCTGATCCATCCGAATTGGAAACTGAACCAGAATTGTTCATCAGAATCACCCCAAGACCAGAACAAAAAGTCCTTGAAATTAGAGATTCTGGTGTCGGTATGACCAAAGCTGAATTGGTTAACAACTTAGGTACCATTGCTAAATCTGGTACTAAGGCTTTCATGGAAGCTCTTTCTGCTGGTGCTGATGTCTCCATGATTGGTCAATTCGGTGTTGGTTTTTACTCTCTTTTCTTGGTTGCTGACCACGTTCAAGTTATCTCTAAATCAAATGATGATGAACAATACATTTGGGAATCTAACGCTGGTGGTAAATTTACCGTCACTTTAGATGAAGTCAACGAAAAAATTTCTAGAGGTACTGTTCTTAGATTGTTTTTGAAAGAAGATCAATTGGAATACTTGGAAGAAAAAAGAATCAAAGAAATTGTCAAAAAACACAGTGAATTCGTTGCTTATCCAATCCAATTAGTTGTTACTAAAGAAGTTGAAAAAGAAGTTCCTGAAGATGAAGGGGAAGTCGCAGAAGAAGATGACAAAAAACCAAAAATAGAAGAAGTTGATGAAGAAGGCAATGAAAAGAAAAAAGAAACTAAAAAAGTTAAAGAAACTGTTCAAGAAGAAGAAGTTTTAAACAAAACAAAACCATTATGGTCTAGAAACCCAAGTGACGTATCTCAAGATGAATACAATGCTTTCTACAAATCAATTTCAAATGATTGGGAAGACCCATTGGCTGTCAAACACTTCTCTGTTGAAGGTCAATTAGAATTCAAAGCTATTTTGTTCGTCCCAAAGAGAGCTCCATTTGACTTGTTCGAAACTTCTAAAAAGAAGAAATCTTCTATCAACTTGTATGTTAGAAGAGTTTTCATCACCGATGAAGCTGATTTATTGCCAGACTACTTGAACTTTGTCAAAGGTGTTGTTGATTCTGAAGATTTACCATTGAACTTGTCCAGAGAAGTTTTACAACAAAACAAAATCTTGAAAGTTATAAAGAAGAACTTGGTTAAAAAGATTTTAGAAACTCTTAATGAAATCGCTGAAGACTCTGAACAATTTGAAAAATTTTACTCTGCTTTCGGTAAAAACATTAAATTAGGTATTCACGAAGATGCCACTAACAGAAATGCTTTGGCTAAATTGTTGAGATACAAATCTACCAAAGCTATGGATGAAACTACTTCTTTGTCTGACTACGTTACTAGAATGAAAGAACATCAAAAGAACATTTACTTCATCACTGGTGAATCTATGAAAGCTGTCGAAAAATCACCATTCTTAGATGCTTTGAAAGCTAAAGACTTTGAAGTTTTATTCCTTACTGACCCAATTGATGAATATGCTTTCACCCAATTGAAAGAATACGAAGACAAAAAATTAGTTGACATTAGTAAAGATTTCGAATTAGAAGAAAGCGATGAAGAAAAGAAAGAAAGAGAAGCTGAAGAAAAAGAATTTGAATCATTGGCCAAGAGTTTGAAAAACATCCTTGGTGACAAAGTCGAAAAAGTTGTTGTTTCTCATAAATTGATTGATGCTCCAGCTGCTATCAGAACTGCTCAATTTGGTTGGTCTGCTAACATGGAAAGAATCATGAAAGCTCAAGCACTTAGAGATACCTCCATGTCTTCTTACATGTCCTCAAAGAAAATTTTCGAAATTTCTCCAAAATCTTCTATCATTAAAGAATTGAAAAACAAAGTTGAAAAAGATGGTGAAGAAGATAGAACTGTTAAAGACTTGACTGTATTATTATTCGACACTGCTTTGTTGACCTCTGGTTTCTCTTTGGAAGAACCAAACTCTTTCGCTTCTAGAATCAACAGATTAATTTCTTTAGGTTTGAACATAGATGAAGATGAAGAAAAAATCGAAGAAATCAGCACTCAAGATGCTGAAGATGAAGCTGTTGCTGAATCTGCTATGGAAGAAGTTGACTAAGCAATTTCCAGAAAATAACTTCACTTCTGTCTGTTTTCATTTATGATTTATCATGAAATGGTGTGTTAACTCCAAGGGTTATGCTTCATTGCATGGTGATACTATTTTAGTTCTTTATGCTTTTTATTATTTTTTTTTTTATCTTATGCGTTAATGTAATTTAGTACTCTAGTAAATAATATAAGTTAAAATTTATTATATTCTTATTTTTTGAACGTTATTTAAACAATGTGTATGGTAACAAGTGCTTCAATTGGCAAATTACCTGAGCCGCATTTTTGTCTTAGAGGAGACAGTTTTATAATGCTCTACATAAATACTTATTTGGTTGTCTGAAGGATGACTTGCCGATTCTTCTAAATATTTTGGGGTACGAAATGTTGGTTGATTGGAACATACGTGTCCAAATAAATGCAGGTTGTTTCTAGGTCTTGCATTGGTATGTATTTGAAGTGAGGTACCAGTTTTCCTCAGATTAACAAAAAAAAAAAAGAGTAAACCCTACTGTGAAAATTTCTTGATTCTTATGGAGGCAAATATATTTCCGAATTTTTAATGAGAAGGGAAACTCATGCGAGGATCTATTATTTTAGTAGCCCATAAATCGGAATTAGTGCAAAGAGGAGGGGCATCAGCGATATGCAATGTTGATCTTAATTCTAAACGCCCTACGCACCGGGTGAGACGAAATGACGAGTCAGAGTAGGTTAACCCTCATCGGCTTGAGAAAAAAAAATATTGGAAAAAAAAAAACAGATGAGAAAAAAAAAATTTTAAACAGATCAAATTTTTCAATAGTAAAAAAATTTTTTTTTTTTTTTATTTTTTCACTTATTCTATAGTTGTTTTGTTGCACACAGCTTCTTTTATTATATTTTAGGTATCATTAGAAGAAAAACACAGTAGACTGTTGTTTTTTCTCATTTCTTTTGTTACTGTTTATTTTTTCTTCTCCTGAGTTAGTTCTCTTGTTATTAGTTTAGCACTAATTACTACAATACCCCTTTCCTAGAAATTACTCTGGAAAAAATAATCAATAAATAATAGATAATATTTAAACATGTCTGAACAATTCATCCAAGGTTTGGAAAACACTTTGAAACAAACAACTGTTTCCGACACTACTGTCATCAAGGAAGCTGTCAGCAGATTGAATAATGAATATTACAACAATCCTGAAAGTTTGTCCGCAATGGCCCATATTTTGGTCAAACATCCAGAAGTTCAATTACAACAATTAGCTGCTGTCGAACTTAGAAAATTGGTTGAAAAACATTGGAGTGAAACTGATGAAACCGTTAAACAACAAATCAGAGATGAAATTATTGCATTTACTTTGCCACAAGAAGCTGGTTTAGTCGCTCACAGTGCTGCTAGAGTTGTTTGTGAAATTTTTGAAGCTTCAGTTTCTGTTACTGACGCCGAAGATGTTGTTAACGTTGCTTGGCCAGGTTTAGTTCAAACTTTGGTTGAAAATGTCCAAGGTACACAACCAGAAAAAGTTAAAGAAAACTCCGTTTATATTTTATACTCTCTTTTGGAAGGTTACGCTGGTACCCCATTGATTGAACACGCTCCACAATTCATTGATCTTTTTAGTCAAACTTTGAAAGAATCCGAAAACATCAACATTAAAGTTTACTCTTTCTCAGCTTTATTGGCTATTGCTGGATTTTTCGAAGAACCAGAAGACAGCTTAGCTGAAAAATTCAGAAACTTAATTGACTCTATGGTTAACGTTTTACAAGTCACTATTGAAAAAAATGACGAATCAAACGCTAAAGAAATTTTCAACGGTTTCAATGAATTCCCATACTTGGATAACAAATTTGTTGGTGACAACATTTTCAAGTTGATCCAAATTTTTGCTGAACTCGCATTGAACGCTAACTTGGACGCTGAATACAGAAAGATGGCTTTACAATTTTTGATCAGAATCATCCCAGCCAAAAAATCCAAGATTATCAAGAAAAACTTGGGTCCAGAAATCACCGCTGTTGGTCTTAAGATTGCTTGTGATCCAGTTGATGAAGAAGAAGAATTAGACGATGACGAAGAAAATGAAAATGAAGAAGACTCTACCTCCTCTTTGGGTCTTAGACTTTTAGCTGAATTGTCTAGTGAATTGCCACCTAAACAAGTCATCACTGTCATCTTTGATGAATTACATGCTCTTATGTCTGACTCAGATGCTTTTAAACAAAGAGCTGCTTTGTTGTCCATTGGTGTTATTTCCTCTGGTGCTCCAGACTTTGTGTCTAACCACTTGCCAAAATTGATTCCATACCTCATCCACGGTTTGGAAAGTCAACAACCAATTGTTCAATTAGCTGCTTTGAGAGCTTTGAACGAATTAGCTGGTCAATTACAAAATACTTTGGCTGAATACCACAAAACTTTGTTGCCAAAATGTTTCCAAGTTATTGGTAGTTCTAGTCACCAAAGTATTTACAAATTTGCCACTTATGCTTTGGATGGTATCCTTGAATATATGGAACAACAAGACATTGAACCATACTTGAAAGAATTGACTGAACAATTATTCACCATGTTGCACAATGCCAATAACTCCTCCTTGAAATCTGCTATTGTTTCTGCTATTGGATCATCTGCTTTTGCTGCTGGTAAAGCTTTCACTCCATATTTCGAACAAGCTTTGAACGAACTCCAAAAATTTATGGAAATCCCAGCTAGTCTTGAAGGTGTCAGCACTGATGATATTGAATTGATTGCTTCTACTATTGAAAACGTTTCTACTATTGCTAGAGCTGTCGGTGCTGAAAGTTTCTTCCAATTTGCTGAAAAAGTTTTGACTAACCCAGAACCATACATCAAATCCGAAAATTCCAGAATTAGAGAATCTGGTTTCACTTTTATCAACAACATGGCTAAAGTTTACGGTAACAACATGCAAAGTTTCTTGCCAAAATTGATCCCAACTTGTCTTGAAACTATCAAACAAGAAGAATTAGTTCTTCCAGAAGATGAAGAAGCTGATATTGAAGCTCTTAATAACGATATTCACATTGAAACTGGTATCACTCTTGAAAAAGAAATTGCTATCATCACTTTGGGTGAATTGGCTATTGCTACTAAAAACCATTTCTTTGAATATGTTGGTACTGTTGTTCCTGTTCTTATTGACCAAACAGACTCATTCACTGTTGGCACTGTTGCCATTGAAACTTTGTGGACTATTGCCATTGCTATCTACGAAAGTGTTGTTAAATTGGACAAATACCCAGTTGGTGCCGTTGCTGATTCATATGTTCCAGCTGAATTCTTAGATTTGCTCAAACAAATTAGAAACAAAACTGTTGAACTATTAGTTGAAGAATACGAAATCACTGCTGTTCACAGTCTTTTGACCAGTCTCGAAAACGGTTTACAAAAAATGGGTCCAATTGCTATCATGGACAATGGTAACTCTGAACAATTGGAAGCTGTTTGTGTTGAAGTTATGAAATTGGTTAAGAGTGAACACATCTCTCAAAGTGAAGAAGAAGAACATGAAGCCAATGAAGAAGACGTTAGTGAAACTGAAATTTTGGTTTACGAAGCTTCTTTGGATGTTTTGGTTGCTCTTGCTAACACCTTAGGTAGCGATTTCAACAGAATCTTGAATTCTTTCAAACCAGTTGTTTCTAAATTCTTGGTTCACAAATCTAACCAAAAGAGAAGTATCACTGTTGGTGCTTTAGCTGAAATTTGTAACGGTTTGAAAGACAAAAACGAATCTGCTGCTGAAATGTTGCAAGCTTTCTTGGACAAATTGAAGAATGACTCATTCTTGGATGTTAGAAGTTATGCTGCTTATGGTATTGGTGTTATTATTTTCAACTCTCCAGAAGACTACAGTAGTGAATTTGAACAAATTTTCCAATTATTGGCCACCTTATTGGACAAAGCTGAAACTGAATTGAAAGCTCAAGCTGGTGATGGTGAAGAAACCAAAGACATCATTGACAGATCTTACGCTAACGCTTGTGGTTGTGTTGCCAGATTAGCTTTGAAAAACATCAATGCTGTTCCAATTGACCGTGTCCTTCCAGTCTTACTCGGACACTTGCCATTGGCCACTGCTTTTGAAGAAAACACTCCAATCTTCAACTTGATTCTTGAATTATACCAAAACAAATCTGATATTATTTCACCATACAATGCTCAAATCAAAGATATTTTTGAACAAGTTATTGTTAAAGATCAAAGCAGAGAAAAATTGGAAATCCAAGGTACTTTGGGTAGAGAACAAAATGTTGACAGCTTGAAACAATTCCCAGTTGATGGTTTGAAAGAAAAAGTTGAACAATTGCTCAGCTTCATTAGTAAATAAGCGAAAAAAAAAATATGAAATAAAATAATACTTGAAATAGATAATGGAAATGATATCAACATCATTCAATGGGAAGATGTTTGTATAACAAACCTTATTCGTTGGTTAATGACTATTGAAAGTTCTATTTTGTTTTATTATTATCTTTTAATCCATTTATTTTATAATTTTTTTTTTTTTTTCGTTTCTGTTTTATTTATTGTTGCTATTGTATTCCTCTATTCATATATCCCATTTCTTTTATTATAATAATTTCATAACTTACAGCTTTTTTTTTTTTGCTCCTTTTTTAATATCTTTTCATTGTTTATACTGTTTTTAGTTACTACATTGTTGATTGATTTTGTTTGAATTCCCATTTTTTCACATTTATAATTAAAAATTTTTTATTTTTTTTTTTTTTTGTCATCAAGTATCTTCTTCCATGTTTTTAGTTTTCGTTTTCTTTCTTTCACCATCTTTTAATTTAACTTAATTGAATATATTTTCATATCTCTAAATCTAATGGTAGATTATTTTCATCATAGATGATTAGGAACCGTCCTATTGGTATATGTTTATTTTCAAAAAAAAAAGAAAAAAAGAGCGGGTGACTCCAAAAATTGTTATTATTTTTTTTTTTTTCGCTTTATTTTTTTTTTTTTTCCGCAAGAACAGCTGTCCAGAAATTTTTCTTACCTAATTATCGTTGTCTATTTTTTTTTTTCCTTTTTCTGTTTTTTTTTTTTTTTTTTTTTTTTTTTTTTTTTTTTTTTTTTTTTTTTTTTTTTTTTTTTTTTTTTTTTTTTTTTTTCTCTCTCTCTCTCTCTCTCTCTCTCTCTCCCTTTCTCTTCCCTGTTTCCCTTATAAACCCAGTAATTATCAACTTTAAATTATAAATACCAATTCTATCTTTTAGATAAATCATTATTATTAAATCAATTACTACTTTACAAAATGGACAAACTTAAGGAAGTATGTTTGTTATTTAAATTCAGTTCATAGTTTTGTCATCACTGATTTCTATTCAATAAATCACTATTGGCGAATCTCGAAGGCAAATCAAGAATTATTGATCAATCATAGCAAAAGACAAGAACTTTGTTGGATTTAAAATTTAGAAAACAATAATAGCAGAAAATAATATTTCAATAAATAACAATTGAATTGAGAAATAAAATTAAAAAAAAAAAAAAAAAAAATGTTGACTGAAGTATATCATTGAGATTTGTTAATCGTTATAAACGTAACCTTTTGAGCACAATGTGTAAAATGGAATGGAAAACTATCAGAGAAAAATTTTAGAATCAAAATATTCTCAATCTGTATTCTTATCTATTATCTATACTAACATTTTGAAATTAGAAAATCGCCAACTTGAAACTTGAAGCCGAAAACTGGCAAGAAAAAGCCGGTGAACACAGTGGTAAAATTAAGGAATTGGAACAAGAAAATCTTGAAAAAGACCACCAAATTCAAGCTTTGAATGTTAAAAACAAAAACTTGGAAGCTGAAGTTGAAAAATTAGAAGAACAATTGGCCGAATTGAAAACAACTGTTGAAGAATCCACTTCTTTGAAATCACATAACGAAAACTTCACCAAGAAGAATCAACAATTGGAAGAAGAATTGGAAATTTCTGACAAAAACCTTAAAGAAACCACTGAAAAAATGAGAGAAGTTGATATTAAAGCCGAACAATTGGAAAGAAAAGTCGCCAGTTTGGAAGCTGAAAAAGACGAATTGGAAAAGAAATATGAACAATTGAACGAAAAATACCAAGCTTCTAAATCCGAATTGGACGAAATCACTGCTCAATTGGAATCTATTTAGAGTTATTCTATTGATTTACAAGTACGTGTCATAAATTCTCATGGCATGATCCTGTTATAATAATAATACTATCGTTAATTATATTAATAATAATGCTATCATTAATTTGATAAATTAATAGTAATCACGGTAATAATAATAATATAATAATAATAATAATAATATAACTTTTGTTGTTTTTCTTTTTTCATTTTGATCCCCACATTGTTTTTTTTTCTCTCTTTATCTTTCCTTTTTTTGATGCTTTCATTATTTTTTATCCCATAATCAAACTATTGTTTAAGCTGCAATTAAGATCGTTTTCAAATCTATGCTTGCTAATAATTCAATCTCACTTGTAGAAGTAATATTATTGTTGTCTATTGAGACGTCGGCGCGTGTAGCTTGCATAGTATTAACTGGGAAAATAGATAACTGTTTTTAGTCGTTGATCATAACATACGATAATCATAATTTTCTGGGAAAAACTAGATGAGTTCCAATTCCAATAAGCACTCTCTATATATCATTGCAATTTTCAATAGCTTGAAAATCTCAACGAATAACAACAACCTTTTTATTTAAATAGGTCTTAACGTAACCTTGTCATTTGAATATATCTTAGCTATTAATAAGAAGTACGTCATACCACATCTCAGGATGTGTCAACTAGAGCCAATAAAAAAAGAAAGAAAAAAAAAAAAAAAAAAAATAGAGATCATTTGACTATAATAATAACTAATTATATACATGTATATATATAAGAAGTTCTTTCCAATTTCATCAAAATGTGTACACATCACTCCCCCTGAAATCTTTCTTTCAAGAGTTTTGTGTGCCGCGACTTTGGATCAATTACCATAAAAAACAAATAGCAAAACACCTTTCTTTTTTTTTTTTTTTTTTTTTTTTCAATAATTATTGTTATTATTATTATTATTATTATTATTATTATTATTATTATTATTAATATGATTTTTAATTAATAATTCATTCATTTTAATTAAATAATTTAACGTCATAGTTTTTGCAAGCAGACTTGTTTTTATTTTTTTTTGTGTTTTTGTGTCTAATGAATGTCCCCCCCCCCTTTTTCCATTTCACTGGTGAAATTATTAATTAGTAATTATTACTATTGTGGGACGCTATCTATCTCAATGTCTCAGTGATATCAATTGTTCAAATTCTCACTCTGGTCCAACTTAAACTCTTTATTATCACAAATAGAGTAGCCAAAGTATTTAATCACCGTAGAAGTCAAGCAATTTTTCATCAATCAAGATCCAATCAAAGGTAATCCCTTTTGTGCTTCAAAAAAAATGTGATAGAATTAAAAAAAAAAAAAAAAAAAAAAAAAAACAGCTGAAAGAGGTCCATGTTTTATTGTTTATAGTTTTCGTGATGGTTCTACAGGTATAATATATATATTTCCCTTTCCTGGAAAACGCTAATAATTATCGCTAGGAATAGTTAATATAGATATGTCTTGATATATAAACTGAAAACCCCCCGCGTCAAGATATCTCCTTCTCTTACTATTTTTTTTGATGTTTTCCTTTTCCTGTTTATATATAAACATACATAACTTTTCTATTATTATGATAAAATAATATTATCTATTCATCACTTCATTGCCCACTTCTTGTAGTAAATTAAAAAAAACAAAAAACATGTCAATTATTTTGGTGTCGGGGAGTTATGATTCCACTATCAAATTTTGGGATCCAGAGACTTCTCAATGTACAGACACTATTAATGTCAATCAACATATTCATAAACTTGAATTTTCTCCCAAGAGTAAAGAAAAGCTTGCAATAATTGGTGATGTTGTCAATATTTTCGATTTAAATAAATTACAATCCGCTTATTATTTGGGTAAGGAACAGGCGTTGAATAGCGCGTTGTGTTTTTGTCAAAATGAAAAAGTCATTATAACTTCACAACAAAACACTTCAAGAATTAATATTTGGGACACCAGAATAACTGATTATTATAGATCTAAAACAGTAATGACTGAGAATCATTCTACTACGAAATTACACGGAGGTGATTATTACCAACCACTAGGAGGAGGAGGAGCGTTAGCTACACCGTCAATGCCAATGACTACAAGAACAACTATAAGAGAATTTACACAGCCAACCCAATCTCTTTCAACAATAACAGGAATCAATGATATAAAATTATTTTCAAATGATAGAGATATCATCAGTTGTGATAATGAAGGATTTATCAAACTATGGGACATGAGAAATTTGGTCAAATGCTATTTCGAGTTTGAATTTTCTCCCCCACCTTCTTCTACAACTAGTAATTACCATAGTCAAAATTTATCTGCGATTTCTATTAATACTGATCATGATTTAATCGCTTGCTGCTCTAGACTGTCACAGATATATGTATGGAAAATCAACGACTTATTAAATTTTGACTCAAGTTATTATACAAACAAGAAAAATCTCTTTGCTTTCTCAAGATCTGCTAGTACTATATCTGCTTCCATGTCTTCTGCCCCTTCTTCTGCATCTTCCTCTTCCAATTATGTTCTGCAAAATATAATATCTCCAACCCCTCCTTCTTCATCTTCGTCTCATTTATATTCTGATAACCCTTTATTAGCACTGCCATTAGCCTCGGCAACAAATACATCAGGCTTTTACAAGCCTTCTGAGCGAAAGTTATCATTACCTTTATCTTCTTCATCATCAATAAATAAATATCATAGCCATTTCCACATTGCTCAATTTAACGCCGTCAGCAGCAGCAGCAGCACCACCACCACCCCAACAACAACCTATGCAACACCAAATCAAGCATGTCTATGTACAGACATTGAAATTTCTCCTAAGGGAGATAAAATTGCTACTTGCCACAGTGATTCAATAATTCGAATATTCGATGCAAAAAAAAATTTCAAAGAAGAAAGACAACTCATAGGTCATCAAAATTGGGTATGGGATTGTCAATTTAGTATCGATGGTGAATGGCTTCTTACAGGCCTGTCAGATATGTCTATGAAATTATGGAAATTCCCCAATGATGATGATGTTGTTGTTGTTGATGGAAATGATAGGTCCAGTAATTACCAAACTCCAAGATCTTATGGTGGTATAGGTTTGAGAGCAAATAATCGTAGTCACACTTCGGCGGTTTCTGCTGTTGCCTTATCAGATTATTAATATCTCATTATATCTGCAAATATTTTGTATTATACTCGGTGTATTATTATTATTATTATTGTTATTATTATTATTGTTATTATTATCTTTCTACTAGCCTATCAAAAATAGTATAATTTATACCATAGGTTTCAAGTGCAAGCTTATTTAAAGATGATGCCATAAGGCATCGTATATTGGGCAAAAAAATTATGTATCTATATATAATACATTATTCTTGGACTAAATTATGTCTTCATTAATTGGCTCAAACCTCTCATTACTGTTTGAAATGTTCATATCTTCAATGATTCTTTTCAAAGGTTCGATATTTTCATTGTAAAAGCTTTCCTTTGCATAAACAACAAAATATGGAGTTGCAGTATTTGTTTCATTGAAATTCAAAACTTCTTCTAAAGAAACCTCAGTCACCAATTCATCGTTATACTTTCTAAAAAGATTGCTTTTTGGATCTTTTATATAAATCCAATAATGCCCATAATTTGCTTCACCTCTATGAATAAAAATAGCAAAAAGATCATAACCATGCTGTTTATATTTGTCTTCATCAAACTGTTTCTCGATTTTCAAAGATAAGTCATTGATTCTATTCTTTAAGGCTTCTATTTCTATTTCAATTGTTTCAATTTGCACCTCAATTGCCTTAATAGTTTCTGGCTTGACAGAAAACCCAATACTTTTTAACTCCTCACTTTCAAGAAACTTTTTTGTGTTAACTAAAGCATCCTTAATGGTGGTCCCATTAGAATTGACTTTGGTCATTTCCTCTAATCCAAATCTTGCCACTTTTAATTCTTCTTTGTCTTTGTGCTGTTGATTTCTCTTTTCAAGAAATTCAGGATCTTCATTATCCATGTATTTATCTAAATATAATTTTTCGTAGAAAGGTAATGGTTGTATTGATTTAAATGCAACTCCTCTTTGCAAATCATATTGAACTCTTTGAATATGCACGTGTAAAATATCAGGCAAATCAGTGATTACTAGAGATCTTTTGACGCGCTCATCTCCCAAGGTCATGTCATCTTCTTTAAATGAATCATCTAATGCATCGTATATGTCCTTTGGTTTACCATTTATATTAACAAATAAGTTCAAAAATCTTTCGCTTTTGAATCTTCTATTAGAAGGCTCATCAAGAGGAGTCAAAATTTGCTTAGTTTTACCATAAAACATCTTTTTTATGGCATCATATTGTTCAAGATCATCTTCAAGTTTTATAGGATCAAGAGCCGCTTCAATTTGAAATAGTACATTTTCAATACATTCAGTAACATCCTGTTGTCTTCCAATCTCCAAAGTGTTCTCCAATTGGTCAAAACTAATATTTGCTGTGGCCGCAGTTCTATGAACGTATTTTTGGTTAGCCCCTAGCTCATCAATTATTTTCTCATTTTCAATTCTTGCAGAATCGTCGTTATTTTTCATCGTAATATCAGGGTTTTCAAAAACCTCATCTTTTTCATCTTTATTAAATTGTCTTTCATGATATTTTTCATCATTCATTTGTTGCGTGGAAAGATGCTCTTCATCGAAAAGCATTTCTGACTCTCCAACGTTTTTATCTTCTATATTATCGTCAAAATTAATCAAAGAAGATTCATGATCAGTTCCAACGGGAAAATTAGGCTCGTTTTGATCAAACTTTTCTTCAGCTTGATCAGTCTTGAACTCGACCTCCTGAATCATTGGACTGAATGCTAAATATGCCAACTCTTTAGTTGGAACAATATCTCTTGTCTTCGCGTGAACCATGTCATGAAACAAGTTTCTCAATTGGTAAGCCAATTGATATGATCTTTCAACTTCTTTAAAGCTGAGCTCTCTACCGCCAATTCTTCTATTTTGAAATTCTTTTTTATCGGTAATTTCACTATTATAATCAGATGGAAATATTTTGGAGAAATCCAATATCAAATTTCTCAAGGGCTTTATAACAAAATAAAATTGTAATAATGAATTTAAATAGCAAGTATTACCAATGTTATTCAACCCTGTTGGCCAGTGATCTAGAGGAATTGCATCTGGATGAATCTTACCTGTCTTCAAATAATGAGCAATCAAAAACGACTTCTTATACTCATTAAGAGAGCGCAATAATAATCTCAATTTTCTAAATTCATCTAAAGATTCCAAGTTACACTGGTCATCGATTCGATTATTGTATGATTGCATCTTGATAGAATTATCCAAAGCAGAAAATCTATGGTCTAGAATAGTTAGAAGTTGAAAATCAGAAGCATATCTATCAACATGTAATAATTCATATAAATCATCTTGTGTCTGATTTTCAGGCTCCAAATGCGCAACATAGTTTAACAAATTTTCCTCGACATAATTTAACAACATATGTGACCTTCTATAAGTAGCAATTGAAACAAGAGATCTGTCACATAACTCCAGTACGGTAGAGTTTCCAGTTTCTTCTTTTTTAAATTGATATGCAATAATCACGGTATCATCATCGACCTGCTCATATATATCTAACTGGTAATATGAGTCGCTCAAAGGAAGTAGCTCTGATAACAAATAATAATAAAGTCTAGACGACTTTTTCCATCTAGCTATTACCCTCACATGATTTTTTAGATCATCTTTTGAAGCTATGTCTGCAATCAATTGTATTTTATAAGCCTCAATTATCTTTGAATCTTCAACTGATTGAATATAATCAACCAACATTCTCTTGGTGGAAAAGTCAGCCAGAATAAGGCCTAATGATTGGAAACTGGAAACAAGTTCATTAATACCAATGACACCTGTACTTGATTCATTAAATACAAAAGCTTGTAACTCTTCATTGGCACGGTAGGTTCGAATTAACAAATCAGTAACATTTGCTAAACTTTGAAAATAAACTGGCAAATATTCCGGGTCAATATTTCGAAGAACGTTGTAGTTATTGATAATATTTTTGTAGTCATAAAATGAAAAAATGGATAAATTAACATAATCTTGATTCTTGAATGATAAAATGTAGCCATTGTTTTCAAAAGATGACTGATGATATGATTCTCTAAAATTCGCTTCATATTTAATTGAAGATTGCACATCATTTTCACTGATAATTCTATAGAAAATAGGAAGGTACGGTTCAAATGAATACTCTTTAAACTCACTTTTATCCGCTACTCTATTGGCAACACCATAGTAAATAGTCTCATACATTAACCTTATTAACCAATCTTCCACCAGATTCTGAGCAAGTTTGTTAGAGTATTTATGATAATTGATGCTGGTCAACTTTTCTTTCTCTGAATTTTCAACAAAAAGCAATTTATTCAACAAAAAGTCTTTCGTTACATGTGAATCAATGATTGAATGATGTACTGGAAGACCCTTTATTTCGATCTTCTCGTCAAAAATTATAGGCTCTTTTAAAATCTTGAACATTGTCTTCAAACTTTCTAGTGTAGTTGGCACCTTTTTTTCCCCAGAGTTTAGTTCTTTTAAAAATTCTGGTTCAAAATTGCAGAGATCTTCTTTTGTGAACAGGGATTCCAAAATTTCAATATGAATCAAAGTTTGTGATTCGAGAGCTATATATGTAGCTGAGTCAATTATTTTAGGAATTGATGCTTTTAATGCTTTATATTCTTGACTATTTTCATCTAAGATTACCTTGAAATCATTTATATCCTGAGTACTACACAACTCTTTAGAATCAGTTGGAAAAAGTTCATTCTTTTCAATGAGAAAGAAGTTGTGTTTAGGGAAACGTTGTTTGATACCTGCAATACTAGTAGGAGTTTTGATTTTCATGTCTAAATGATAAACTTTTGAGTCAGAAAACTTGCTTTTATTATTATTACTATTATTGTCAACCAACAAGCTTCTTATTCTCTCGATTGTGTATCCATTAATATTCAGTTCAACCAGTTCATAATTAGGACAATAATTCAAATTGCTATTAGAGAGTTGTTTGATAGAATAAGGAAATGGAGTATCCATAGATTGTAACTTCTCTGAGTATTCAATCGTCTTTGAATTCAATAAGCTCATTGGATGCGTCTCATCCAACACAAAATGAAGATCAAATCTAATATCTTCTAAAATTCTATTTGATGTTTTGAAAACCTTTTGAGATAGCATTTCAAAACTATATTGCTGGTATTTTTGTTCTGTATTCCATTTAAGTTCATTAGTGACTTCTTTTTCTTCTATAAATGGTGTCATTTCTGGCGTTGATCTCATACTGCTACTATTACTTAAATCATCATCGCCACCCCCGAGATCATTCAGTAAATCTTCGATTGGCGGACTCTGTTCAACTTCTTTATCGGCATTGGTCATTAGATGCATTTTTCAGGAGTCCTTATTTATGGATATTAGAGTACAATTAATTGATCAAATGAAAAGACCAAGAGAATAAGAAAATTGAGGCTATATTAGTGTTATTTAAGTTGATATTCCGCTTTTTTGGCTTCAATTTCAAGATTGTTTTTAAAGATGTTTGGATGTAAATCGCCATAGCCAAAGCACCCACACACCCTAATATTTTTTTTTTTTTTTTTTTTTCTTTTGTGGACAACGAATGAACAAGACAATTAATTAAAGTAGCATTTCGTGAGATCAGTTTATATATAATTGAAAAGCTCTCAAAAAATAAAATTTTCAAAAAATAAAATTTTCGAAAAAAAACAAAGAGGTTTATAGGTGAAAACAAAAGAGACTTCATTTGCTGACTATATTCCATATTATTATAACTTATTTTTGATTCTAAATTGATTGAAGTTTCAAGCGACATTTTAAGTGATTTATTGCATAAAAAAAAGAAATAATTCAAAAGAATCGTATCGAATCAAAACAGGAAAATAAAAAATAAAAAAAAATAACTGATTTATTTTAAAAGCTTCTTAAAACTATATTTATCTGAAAGAAAAATAGATAGGTATAGATTTAAAGATACTGATACGATTTAAAAAGATAATCAATTGATTTGTATTTGATAACTGTGAAATAATGTCGGGTCTTCAACGTCGTCGTGTGAAGAATGCAAATTCTGCTTCTATTTCTAATTTAGAATCAAGTTCATCAATGGATGGAAGCTCAAGTCCAAGACCATCATCAAAGAGACTCACTACAGATGATGATGACGATGATCAAGACCATAAAATAGCATACGACCCAAAGGATGTTCATAATTCCATACAGAACTCAGACGCTCCATTTTTAACATTGATGGAAGAAGTTTTGCTCATGGGTCTCAAAGATAGAGAAGGTTATTTATCATTTTGGAATGATAATATTTCATATGCATTAAGAGGATGCATAATCTTAGAATTGGCTTTTAGAGGCAAAATTCAAATGTACAATGATCCAGCCCGTAGAAGATTTGATTTAAATGAGAGATTAATTGAACTTATAGATGATTCACAAACAGGAGAAGTTCTATTAGATGAAACTATAAAAATAATGAAAAGTGAACAAGAAAAATTGAGTATCAGTCAGTGGATTGATTTATTGTCTGGCGAGACTTGGAACTTATTAAAAATAAACTATCAATTAAAACAAGTTAGAGAAAGATTAGCAAAAGGTTTAGTTGATAAAGGTATATTAAGAACTGAAAGAAAGAATTTTTTGCTTTTTGACATGGCAACCCATCCTGTCGCAGATTCAACTTGCAAAGATTCTATTAAAAAACGAGTCTTGGCACTTTTAATTTCTAGAACTGCTGTGTTGAATTCTAATAAAACTTTTCCTGAAAGTATCTCTTACAAATGGTTAAGATCAATCTGTCTTGTATGTGGTTGTTTTGCCGCTAATGTTTTGGAGAATGTGCTTTCTGTTTTGAACTATGATCAAAGAGAAAACGCTTTTGCTAGAGCCGATGAATTATTGAATGAATATTCAGACTATCCTTTCCTTTCTCAATCCAGTAGTTTAGGTGTAGGATCAAATGTTGCTGAAGAAGTGAATAAAGAAATTGAAGCATCTGGCAATAACGAGTTACAGTTAGAAGTGATTGCTGCGGTTTTAAGCGTTTTCTCTAAGAT
This sequence comes from Saccharomycopsis vini, assembly GCA_031124825.1. Taxonomy (NCBI): domain Eukaryota; kingdom Fungi; phylum Ascomycota; class Saccharomycetes; order Ascoideales; family Saccharomycopsidaceae; genus Saccharomycopsis; species Saccharomycopsis vini. Next base: position 25,043 of record JASTUB010000053.1, read on the forward strand.
GGAATCCTTCTTATGAGTCTTGGGTTTCATTGAGTCTTGCTTGAGTTGATAGATGATGTTACAATATACTAGTGAGGGGGTTTCCTATTCTATTAAGAATAGTGATTGTAATATATGCATTTTGGTTTTAATTATTTTTTATTTTTTATTTTTTTCTCCTTTAATTCGTACACACTAAAAATAAAATAAATTAAACTTTTGTAGAATTAGTAAACTATTTGACATACCCAAAATCTCTGAGATACTTTTTTTTTTTATTTCACAGTATTTAACCTTGTAAGTAATGGCTCTCTACATAATTCAAGTTATTTTTTGAATCATCAAGGACATTTTTTCCACCTAATTGAGCAACAAAAGTATTGACCAAGCTTTCTTTTCCTTTAACATCACCACTAGAATCCCACCACATACCACCTCCTAAGTTATTTTTCTTAACTAGTTGAGCCTTATCTTTCACGGTATCAATATCATCACAAGTGATGAGCGCTCTTTCATTCGAGGAGTAAATGACACCACAACCTGCTGTTGAATCGTGTTGAATTTGGGAATATTGTTGCAAGATGTTCTTATAATCAATGTCCTCAACACCACTGAATGGCTGATTTAATCCCAGTGTGTTCGTAAATTTTTTACCGTATAATGGCATTCCCATGATAAGCTTTGAACTACTGACACTAGGGTACCTGTTCTTGAATAGATCAATCGTTTGTTTTACAGACCATTCACCGCCCAGATAACTTGAGAGATTAGAATGATACTGAGCAAGTTGAGACCAACTACCAGCAAAATCATAGGTCATAACATTAAAGAACGAAACGAAACTACTCATTTCTTCTAATTTAAAAAACCTTAGCGAATAAGTCATTGCAGGAATAGCTAATGTAATTAATAAAGACCCTCGTTTCAAATTTTTAGAATCCTCAATACTATCCAACTTATTTCTCAAGTTTCTCACTAATTTCACGTAATTATCTTCTTCAAGTAGAGTTTCCGGATATTCCCAATCCAAATCTATACCGTCGAATCCATATTCTAATAAGAAATTCACCGCTGAATTTACAAAATTATTCATTTTATTGTCATCAGAAACGCCATTTTTGAAATCATTACGGTATGACCAGCCCCCAATTGACATTAAAACTTTTAAATGCTGATGAGTTTGTTTCATTTGATATAAATACTGAAGATATCCTTTAGCTTTACCGTTTTCAATTGGAATTTCAATATCAGCCCATGGGTCGCTTAATTTAATACTACCGTCAGAATTAATTCCCATGAATGAGTAAAACAAATGAGTAATAATTTCAATAGGAATATCATTTGGACTGTGTTTTTTCCCATATATTGTCCAATTTGCGAAGTATAAACAAGTCTTATATTTTGGAACCAAGCTTTCAATTGATGATGGCGCTAACTGTTCGGTAGGCCCACTATGTTGTTGATGTTTGTTCATGAAAGATCTTAGAATACCCATGTTCAATATTATAATATTAATGTTAATATCATTTCTCTCCCTTACTCTTCTGATTATTATTAGCGGCTATACCAATGTTTATATATATATATTTATCCGCCAAACCATTCCCTCTTTCTTTGGGATGACATTAAAATATTACGTAATACTATTGAAAATGAAAGGCGCCAATTACTTGGTTGAGATGCACATCCTTTGATTTCTGTGACGCTTGCTAATTTACAATTTATTTCCAAATATACTGAATCATTTAATACTCGTAATTATTCTTCAAAATATAAAACTGTTTTAAGTCTATTTGCGCGATTATAAAACCAAAACCGTGGCTAAAACTTTGAAATATGTTTTTCTAAACAACGGTTTTGAAGGTTTGTATAGATAAAAATACTCTCAGTAGTGTATTTGCAATTTTGTGTAATTATAATCTTCAGATTACCCATTGACTGTGAAAATCAGATTCTAAAATTTAAAGAATCATATATATATATATATAGATCTTTTCTATCTTGAAAAGTTGCATTTGTAGAGTATGAAGGGTCACTATTTCAAAAAAATATAAAATCAAACAGAATGAAACTACCTTATTACAATATTATCATGTTAAAATAAATTAAAAGGGAAGAGTGAATATTGCCTATTTTATTCAGAACTAAAATACTCTTGGTAACAAAGGGAAAAAATAAATGGAAAAGGTATATATTGACTTGAAAATGTCAGAACTAAAAGAATCTTGGTACAAATGAAAAAAGTATTTCACTGCTCATCAAAAATGTACATTTGTAAGAACCAAGAAAATGAGAAATCAAAATATTAACTGGATTTAATCATAGAATTTAAGAACAAGAGACACCGGCATTAGATGGGATACCAGAACATTTCTTTGAATATTTACCACCAGTGATATCGTTATCAGAAAATGACCAAGATGAAGCATCTTTAACTAAAATATAGACTGGTTGAGCACTTGATTTGACAGAACCGGCAATATCTTTGATAGTCAAGTCAGTGATAGGAACGCCGCCAGTTGGAGTACCAGTTGGGCTACCATTTTCGTAGTCACCTTCAATAACAATACCATAACTGGAAATACCACTCAAACTAATGTCACTATAAGTAACATTTTTAATTACACCGGTGGCACCGTAAACAGACTTGATTCTCACACCATTTGCAGAATCAGTGACGGTACAACCATTGACGTAAACGTTTTCAACAGTGTTGTCACTTCTACCACCAACAGAACCGATGGAAATACCATGACCACCTGAACATTTGTTGTTCAAGAAGTTGATATTAGTACCAGAGTTAATGGCCAAACAATCATCTTGATTGGTGACAGTACATCCTTGAATAGTAATAAATTCGGAGCTACCAATGTCAAAAGCATCAGTGTTGTGACCAAGAGAAGCACCGGCAGCATTGTTGATGGTAACATACTCAATGGTTAATGAAGAAGAGTCATCAATAGAAAAACATTGAACTGGGGTGTTTTCAATATTCAAGTTACTAATGACGGAACCTTGTTTCAAGGAGTGAGCGGCAAACATCTTTGGTTTGGTTTTACCCCCGTTTGAACCTTTACCATCCCACCAATCAGCACCATTACCGTTAATAACATGGCCAGATGCACCAGTAACGGTAATTTTGCTACCAGAAACAGAAATCAATGGACCTTCCCATTCTTTATAACCGAAAGAAGTGGTACCTTCAAAAGTAACAGTAGTACCTTCTTTCAAGTCAGTGAGATCCAAAGTTTCACCAGCAGGAACAGTAACTGCATCAACGATAATGTTAGTACAATCAGCTTTGATGGTGCTAATTTCACCGAGAGTGCTAGTGGTAACAGTGCAGCTAGCACGTTTCTGGATTGGATTTGCAGCAGAAATTTGGAGAAAAGCCAAGAAAGTAGCGACAGCGAGTCTCATTTTTAGATGTGTAATGATGGATTTATTTCTTGGAAGATTGAAAAGATAAAGCAAAGGAATGTATGAAGTTAGTTTTAAAGCTGTTACAATAAAGAAATAAAGAACTGAAATAACTGTTTTTTTTTTTTTTTCTAAAGATTTGTTCCTTTATATATATACAATTTTATTAGTTATTATTTAGTTATTATTTATTTATTTATTATTTACTAAATCATTCATTAGCACAACATTTCTTTGTCATACTAGTGGCCTCTTTCAAAAAAAATAAAAGCCATTAGGTTGTCTCAAATGCAAACGGTATTTGAAACGATCACCCAAAAACTGCCCAAACGAGATCGGAGGACTCTTTACTTAGCAAAATACAAAATCAGGGGTAAGCTTGGAAATAGAATAAATCTAAAGACAATAATATCAATCATCTGAATTATCTTTCTTTATTTGATTTTCTTATTTAATTTTTTTTTTTTTTCTTTTCTTTGCTTGCTCTCTATGTTTAACAACTGTTTTTTTTTTAAGTAGTAATTGATAGCTTGATAACTTGAATCCCTTCTGATTTTCGTTGGTGCAAATCCATGAGGGGTAAAATTCCATGTAAAATTCCATGAAATTGTACTCCTTAGAATCAGATTTTTAATTTCTCAAATCGTACAATATTCTATTTTTACTTTGTTATTTTTTACTTATTTTCTGAATTTTTTAGCAAAACTTTCCTCATAAAATAAAATTTGTGCCTTGCATAATCACAACGGCAAACATGCTGTCAACTAGAAGCCTGGGCCATAAATGAATCTAGAATAACAAAATGTCTAATTTATCAATAGAAAAAAAATAGAAAACAATATTATTGAAAAATTCTTACACATACACTACATCTTGTATTTAATTGTCAATTGGGGGAAAAAAAGGTACTATTATTCTATTAAAAACATGCCATCTCTAGATGAAGTCCAGCGCAGTTATTTAAGAAAAGTGCATGTCTCGTACACTCAAAAATACTTATTATCCAAATCGATTTGAATTTTATTGAGGTCTAGATCCCTGATACCAAAATAGGCATGTTTCATAGTTTATATTTATATGTATATATGTATATATAAATATTAATTTTTTTTTTTTTTTTTTTTTTTTTTTTTTTGTTGAGGGTTTTTGTTGAAATGTACTTTGAAAACCCTATCCGTATCTCAAAACGATTTCATTTCAGACATATATGTCTGAAATGAAATACACTGGTGTATACACATTATTCTAAAAGTCCCAAACTAGAAACAAAAATAAGATAAAATATAATAAAAGGAAAGAAAAGATTATGAGGAAATATAACATCACAAGCAAGTATCTGGGCTGTATTTTGCACCAATAGTCGAGTTTTTTTAAAGAAATTATTTTTCTATAAGAATTCAGAATATTGGAAAGTCAATAAGGGAGAAGAAGATTTCTCTAATACTAATGTTAATGGAAACAAAAGAGGGAATTAAATAAAGAATTGTTTAAAAATTATGAAACATTCTTCTCTTCCAAAAAGTTTATAATATAACGGTGACATACCATGAGCCCTGTGAAGCAGACCACCAAAAAAAACAAAAAAAACAAAAAAAACAAAAAAAACAAAAGAAACAAAAAAAAAAATAAGTCAAAAGAAGAAGAAGAAGAAGAAGAAGAAGAAGAAGAAGAAGAAGAAGAAGAAGAAGAAGAAGAAAAAAGAACACAATTATAATATCTATTATTTACTATTACTACTACAATACCACTTATTCATCAAATATGAGTGACCCATCAAAATTCTTGTCAGATATCAGAGGTGAAAAAGTTATTGTCAAATTGCACTCAGGAAATGAATATAGAGGCCGTTTACAATCTATTGATAGTTTCATGAATATTGTGTTACATGAAAGTAGCGAGCATGTAAATGATAAATTAACTAAAAACTTCAAAGACATGTTTATTAGAGGCAATAATGGTATGCATATAATATTTCTCTACTTTTATTTTTATTTTTATTTTTATTTTTTTATTTTTTTTATTTTTTTTTTAGTTCAATCCACCTTATAAGATGCAAGATATTTACTAACATTATAAACAGTGCTATACATAAGCGCCGATCCATGATGATATAAGTCCCAATTTATTACTCCCCTTAATATAATGAATGAATTGTTTTAACTGGTTTTTTTTTTCTCTCTCTCTATCTATCTAATGTTATGTATATTATACTGTTATTAATACAAGACCAAGGTTTCCATCTAGGTTTTTTTTTTTTTTTTTTTTTGAAAAGAAAGGAAAGCAAACTATGACCAATAGAGTGAGAGTAGTCTTCTTTTTGCTTTAAAGCAAGAGCTTACTTATTATGGTTGTTCATTCCAATCAGAAATATGCTTAAACTGCTCTTCATTGGTTTTTTTAATCATCACTCTATTTTGAAAATATGTCTCCTTCCAACCCCAAATTTCTTTTGTTGAATATGGGCCATAAATGTTTTCTTTTCCTATCCATTTAAATTCCCATATTTTTGTAGGATTATTATTATTATTATTATTATTATTATTATTATTATTATTATTATTATTATTATTATTATTATTATTATTATTATTACCCTCATCATCATTACTATTATCATTATCATTTTCCATTTCATCAAAATTCCTCTTTATACCGGACAGTATCATTGTAGGCTTATAATCTTCACCTGTTTCAATTTTGTATTTTCGCATGAGTTCCTCTCTGCTCAAATCATAAATATCATCAAACCCACCTTTTGTCATAATTAGATTGATTATTCCAGCCACATCACTAGTTTTATCTTGTAATTCTTTTAATTTTCGATTCTCTTCATCATTTAATTTCTTTTTTTTTTTGAAATATTTGTTATTATTTTTAGATATTTTTTGTGATTCACCATAAAATCTTTGTAAAATTTCCTGCGGAGTTTCGGCTACTCTTAAATAATCAATTAATTTTTTCAATAGATCTTCAAGATTATCTTTATTTTCATCTTTACGTCTTTCAATTTCTCTTTTTTTTCTTAATTCTGCTGCATGTTTTGCTTTATTAATATCTGATTTCTTTATACCTTTTAACCAATCATCTTGAGCTTTTTCTTCTTCATCTTCACTTTCAAACCTTATAAAATTTTCATTTGCATCATATCTACCTTCTTTCAATTCTTCTTTCAACCCAAATGAAGTAAACTTGATTTCCTTGTTTTTGTTTTCATCTTCATCATCACTTTCATCTTCACTGTTAATATATGTTTTCTTTTCATTGAATTTCGTATTAGACATCACAGCGCCATCTTTTTCATATTTGAATTCATCTTCTACTTCGTCTTCTTTCAATACATTTTGAAATTCATTAACATCTAATAATCTTATATCAGTATCATCATCGTTATTAATATCTGCGACATTTTCCTTTTTTGTATCATTATTGTTATCATCTTCATCACCCAGATCTGCAAACATATCATCATCTTCGTTATCATCGTCCTTATTGTTTATTTCATTACCATTTGGGAGATTGTTTTTATTTCTTGTTACCGTTGTTTCTTCATCTGATGATTCGCCGTCAATGATGAGTTCTTTGTGTGAATTCTTCTTTCGACTTCTAAACCCTTGTGCATCTTGTAAAAAGTCATTTTCTTCGTCTGATGAATTGTGATCAGTCTGTTTTTTCAAAGTCAAAGGGTTGGTTTTACTCAATTGTGACTTCATTGTTGTTTGATTGGCGATATTTGTTGTTGTTATTATTACTATTATTATAGATTATATTGATTCTTTATGCATTTTGATGTTTAAATATTTTTTTTATTTTTTATTTTTTATTTTTTATTTTTTATTTTTTATTTTTTATTTTTTATTTTTTTTTAGCTTTTGCATTTTTTTTTTTTTTTTTTTTTTTCTGTTTGGCATTTTTTCAGCTCATCATCATCATCATCATCACAAGAAATATGTGATAAACTGCTATTCCTTTTTGTAAATTTATCCAAATAATTAACTTATCAATAATTCTAAAATGAGCATTTTATTTGAAACTACATTAGGCAATTTAACTATCGATCTAAATTATTCAAATTATCCACAGGAGTGCAAGAATATTCTCAAACTTTGCCAAATTCAATACTTCAAATATGCGCCATTCATCAATCTACAAAAAAATTTCACCGTAGAAATAGCCGATCCAATGTTTCCAATTTCTAAAGAAGGCTGTTCAATATGGGGATATTTAGATGATGAAAACAAGCTTAAGTATGACCCTGAAACTAGAACTCCTTATCAGCCTATTCAGCGGTATTTTAAAACCTCATCTCCGAAAGCATCACCACAACCCCGCGATGATGATAAAGTGGGATTGTTGGGGTTAATAACAAATCAATCAAAAACAAAAGCTAGTTCCAGATTAATAATAACAATGGATGATAAACTACATGGGGTTGAGAATTCTTGTATAATTATAGGTGAAGTTGTGGAAGGATTCGAGACTCTAAATACTATAAATGAAACTTTTGTCGATGATGAAAATTTACCTTTAGAAGATGTGAGGATAAAGAATTGTTTTATATTGGATGATCCTTTTACTGAGTTTTTATCATCTCAACTAGATGAAAAGAAATTTGATATAAAATTTCCAACAAAATTGGTACCATTTGTGAGGCTCTCGAATTTTAATTCAAATAACAACAATTTTAAAGTCAACAATATTAATGGTGAAGAAGAAATAAATATTGAGAAATTTAGAGAAACTGATGCAAAATCTCAAGCTTTAACTCTCGAAATGATTGGCGATTTGCCTCACGCTGATGTGAAACCCCTTGAATCTATTCTTTTTATTTGTAAATTGAATCCAATCACTCAAGAAGACGATTTGAAACTTATATTTTCTAGGTTTGGTAAGATAAAATCTTGTGATATTGTCAAAGATAAACAAACTGGAAAAAGTTTACAATATGGATTTATCGATTTTGAAGAAAAAAAAAGTTGTGAGATGGCATATTTTAAAATGGACGGAATTTTGATTGATGATAGAAGAATTCATGTTGATTTTTGTCAAAGTGTTTGGAATTATAAACATAATGATAAAAACAGTTCTAGAAATAATAAGAATTATAGAGAAAATACAGACAGAGATCATAATAGTAAAAAAGACAACTATTATCATGTACGGAACAATGATTACCGAAATAAAAGACACAAGTATGATAATCACAATAGGTACAATCGTTATAAAGATGAATATTAATCTATATTTCTAATATGAATATATCAATATATAGATTTTCTAATAAATAATATAATGTTTTCTTTCACTTATGATGTACATAAATATATTTATGGGGAACTTTAGACACCTTTTTTTATAAATGATATGGAATCCTCATTCATTTTTTTTAAAGTCCTTCTTTAGCTAAGTCATCAGCAATATTTAAATAAAATTCAATAGCATCGAACCCATGTTTTTGTTTTTTAATTTTTTCTCTCCAAAACCTTTTTATTGGATTTGTCCAATTGATTAAATCCAAATGATCCACGTTTTCAATAGTGCCCATATATTTTCCCCATCTTGCCGATTTAATGGAAATCAAACCATCATTATCTCCACCATCAGGCGAATCTTTAATGATTTGCCAAGTAAAACGGTACAAATCATTCCAATTAGGACTGAATCTCGCGCCATAACTGAAATATTTAACCGTAGGATCATTAGGCACTTCTTGATTGAATTTCATCAAGGATTTGCGAGTCAATTGATATATACTTGGAGGAATAAGTGATAAATGTAGGTCATTAAATTTCAGAAAATAGTCAGAATATATGCTGATTGATGGGAAAATTTGCGATGATGATTCCTTTTGATTTACACTTTCATTTTGACTTTGTTTTTTGGGGGTCACCAAATCAATAAGATAATCTGCAACTTCACTACCATGATGAGGAGAAGAAATTGTTGTTAGACTCACAACTTCGTATTCTTTTTGTTCCTCATTTATCTTTGATATTAAATAACGACAATCCAATCCTCCCATAGAATGTGCAATCAAGTTCACTTTGACTCGAGGATTTGTTTCATTTGTGGTGATTTCATTATCGAACAATCTATCTTTTAATGAGGGGTTATTTCCAAATGCTTCAATTTGTTTATTAATAAATTGATTCAATACTTGTGCTCGAGTTTCAATTCTCCCATAAGGGGGTACTTTTGCAATCAATACGATTGATCCATTAGCTATCAAAGATTTTTGAATTCCACGCCAATATTCAAAATAAATTCCTGCGTCACCATAACTATTGCCATTAAAGTCAAATTCTGCCGCCGATTGAGCCAGTTCAATCACTTGATCATGGTTTGTTTTCTTTTTTGCCTCTTCTTCAGCTTCTTCTTGTGTTTCACACATCATTGTCATCATCATACCTTTCAACTGACCCAATGTTGGAATTAGAAACAATCTATCAAATCCTGAAAATCCATGACAAAGAACTATAGGATATTTTGGTGGAGTTCTATTAGAACGGATCTGGATCTCGGATATAAAGTTATGTTCATTTTCATTTTCATTTTGAGTTTCTAATTTATCTTGATGGAAAGTATATCTTTGAATAGTTAATTTGTGATCACTTTTTGAGTAATGAAATGGGAAAAAAAATGAAATCAATTTCAAAATACGTCTTTTATATTTATGATGGTCATCATGACTGTGATGATCTTTAGGGTTGGAATTTAAATCTAAATTGAGTTTGGTGTATATTAGATTTGATATTTTATAACTCACGAAATTTGTTAACAAGAACATAATGGCATTGGGTTTATTTTATTTTGCTTTAAATGTTTCATTGAAACATTGTGTTTTGTTATATTATGTTATTTTTTTTTTGTTTTTTTCCCTCTCTTTTTTTATCTTTTTCACACCCTTTTAATTCACAATTAACTAAATATTGTTGTGATCTTTCTAACACAAAAAAAAACTTATACAGGAGATATAATTGATTTTTTAAGAAAATAGAGGTGAGAAAGCAAAATAAAAGAATAAATATTGAGACAAGAGATGTATCTAAGCTCTTATCTTTTTCCTTTTTTTTTTTTTTTTTTTTTTTTTTTTTTTTTCTTACTATTTTTGTTTGTTTTTAATTTTCGCTGACAGGAAGATCCTGTCAAAAATTTGAAAATCAAAACACAAAAACAAAAAATTAAAGGTAACTTTTTCGAAAATTTTCAACATTGAAACCAATATTGAATTAACATTTAGGTGTGAAGAATTCAAAACCTATAATAACAACGTTTGAATAAAATATATACTTCGCGGTTGTAAGACTAAGGTAGTTCTACAGAAAACAGAAAAATGTTCATAACTCATTATAATATTGACAAAACAAGAAAAATAAATGTGATCAAGAAGGAAGAAAAAAAAAAGTTGAAAAATTTGAATAATAATATAATACAAAATATAACATGGGCCTAAGTTAATTACCCCAAAAACAAACAAAATTTACCAACCAAATCTCAATTGAGCAGCACTAAAAACAGGAGGTGTCCAAATCAATTTTTCAGAACTCAAAACATGTCTGTTTTTCTTCATTATTAACTTATCGTAATGATTTACTGCTTCTTCGGTCAACACAATAACATGTTGTCCTTTATAATATCTCAACATGTTGAAATTTTGTAACGTATGAAGGATATCTGTGGTTGTCATGGCAGTTATGGAACTTATTTCGTCAATCGTTATGCTTTTTTCTTGACGTTCAACCAAAACTATTATTATTGTATCATACCAATAAGATCTATAAGATAATAATCCCAAATCAGATAACGGTTTTTCTGGTGATCCCACTTTATTTTCAACCTTTGACAATTCGTAAGAAAATTGAATCAACAACTTCCCAAACCCATTTCTTTGATAACATGGAAGAGTCAAAATACAAGCAACATTAAAGTTTTCGGCACTCTCTTTTTCTTTAGAAAAATAGCCAACCATATGTTGGCCAACTTCATCTCGATATGTCATGACATAAAATAAAAAGGGGTCAACATCATAGTATAATGTTTTATGATCCAAAAATAATTTTGATAATAGACATAAATTACGACACCAGGTTCTTTGCTTTTTCCCATCGATTTCAAAAAATGAAACTTTTGAATCTCTATAAATTTCATTTCCTGGAGGTGTTCTCAAAGTTGATTTTTTTCTAAACCTTTCAAATTGTTTTTTGGAACCAAAATATTGTAAAGAAAAATCACATATGTAAACTTCTTCAGCTTCTGTTAATTCGATGGGATAAGGGGAAAAATACCATGGTTCAACAATATGCTCCCCAATTCTTATTTTCGATAAATTACGAACTTTGGCTACTTCTGAATGGTTCTGAATCATTGATCCGCCAGTTCTTAATTTTTTGATTTCCTCTTCACGACTCACTTCATCTTGATCTTTTAAACCTTGAACATCTAAATTATCTAAATCCATCACATCTCCATTTTCAGTGGTGTTCACCGGTTCTGGAACATCTCTTTTTCTTTTCTTTTTATTATTAGTGGCGGTCTTCTTATTAGTTTTTTTTTTCTCTTCACTATGATCTTCTTTTTTTGGCCATGTAACTCCTTGTTTTAAGTCGATTCTATCTTCTGTCACCCATTCATCCAATCTTTTATTATAATTCTTGAAATGCACATAAAATTGGAGCTTTTTAGCAAGTATTTGTTTCGATAAAACTTCGGCTTCGATGTGTTTCTGTTCTTTTCTTTCAAATACCATCACTTTGCAACCTACAAGTAAATCATTGGGGTTATCTATTATTGTGGGATGTTGTTCTTTATCCATTATTATTTTGATTGTCGCACTAGTGATATTGGCGGTGTTGGTATTTTTTTCATTATTGGGATTTTCCATGTCGATATATTTCTTCTCAAATAGTTGAAATAGCGCAATTATTATTATAAAGTCTTGCTTTATTTTATATTCTTTTATTGTTGGTCATTTTCAGTGTTTTCGTTGTTTTTTTTTTCCTCTTTTTTTTTTTTTTTTTTTTTTTTTTTTTTATGGCGGGAAAAACATTCAAAAGAGACCCACCCACTATAACTATTATGGTAAATTGAGCTGCTCTATGTAAATACATTGGACATTAATAATGATCTTGCAACAAAATCTATCAATGAAGAATCTAATTGCTCAATTTTCCTGAAGTTTTTGAAATATATATATGATATGCTATAAGCTAAATATAATCACATTATAGCTCTAAAATTTCCTAGACATGTATATCAATGTATTATTGGGGTGATACATGCTGTTTTTCCTAAATGCACCCAAAAGATTGGCTACTCGCAGAGAAATATTATATTGAGATTATATATTACTAGTGAAAGATAAAGAACTTAAAAACAAGTTATAATTGACAAGAACTACAAGTAAAAGATGCTGTATATTAAGCCAGTACGAAGAGTATTAACTGTCGATGATTTAGAAAAATGGAAAACATCAGATACTTATAATGACGTGGTTTCATTTATAGAAACTTTGCAAGCGGCAGTCAAAGGCAAATCAAATGATGTTGAATGTGAAATATCTCCTGCGGTTCAACAAGTTCTTACAATCCTTGATGAAGTTGTTGAAATAATTGAAAGCCATCCAGTTATAAAAGATAAGAATTCTTCAAGGTTTGGAAAAGTCGAATTCCGAGATTTTTACGATGAAGTAACTCTTAAGAGTAAAGATATTCTAAAAAATATGACCAAACTAGAAATTGATGATGATCATCATAAAGATCCAAGAACCGAATTGTGTGTATATTTGAATGAATCTTGGGGTAATAGAACAAGAATAGATTATGGGTCAGGCCATGAATTGAATTTCATTGCATTTTTGCTTTCTTTAACTAAATTGAACGTCTTTGATTTGGGAAAAGATGCCAGTGCAATTGTGTTAAAGATATTCAATAGATATATCGAAATCATGAGAATATTACAAAAACAATATTGGTTAGAACCTGCGGGGTCTCATGGGGTTTGGGGGTTGGATGATTACCATTTCTTACCATTTTTGTTTGGAGCTTCACAATTATCCACTCATCCTCATTTAAAACCAAAATCGATCCATAATCCTGATTACGTGACTATGTTTAAAGATAAATATATGTATTTCCATTGTATCTGGTTCATCAATTCTGTCAAGACTGCATCATTAAGGTGGCACAGTCCTATGTTGGATGACATTAGTGGGGTGAAGACTTGGGCCAAAGTATCGGAAGGTATGGTTAAAATGTATAAAGCAGAAGTTTTAGGTAAGCAGCCGATTATTCAACATTTTTTCTTTGGTAATATATTAAAGGCCCCAGAAGGAATATCTATTCCTCCTCAAAAGCATACGGATAATATGAAAAATGGTCAAGTTACAGATCCGGATAGCGATGAAGGATTACCTTCTCATACTCATACTTGGGGTGACTGTTGCGGAATTAAGTTACCAAGTGCTATTGCTGCTCATGAAATGGAGGCAGCTAGCCAAGGGTTAGACAAAGCAATTCCATTCGATTAGCTTTGAGGCATGATTTTTCTGGAATGCATTTTATAGTGGTTTATGATTTAATTTACGTTCTATTCTTAGGGTTTCATGACTGTAGATCACAGTGAAAAATCTATTTCAAAATTTTCATTTTAACTGGTGGTATTTTATTTGATTCATACTTAAAAAATCACATCCCCCTGGTTATTAAAAACAAAAAAAAAAGATATTTCAACAGGTAACAGTATAAAACGCGATATTTCAATTCAATTTGAGTTTTCATCATATTCCTAAGAATCATTCATATACATATATGTAACATCACCTATATTATATGAATATAATACATATATTTGATGATCAAGAAGAGATAAACGGTCTATCGCGATTTCATGTTAGGAGCCCATGCTATTACGCATTATTTTCTATTTTTCTATAGTTATTGCTGAAAATTAGAATCATCTAAAGCATATATACTATCCATTCGCAAGTTGTTGATTTTTTTTTTTTTTTTTTTTTGTTTATTTTTTATTATTTTTTAATTAGTATTTTATTTCGGAAAAATATGGAAGATAATAAGATTGACGACAAGCCAATTGAAACTCTTCAAGAGCAGACGCAACACGAAAAAGAAGAAAAGGAAAAAGAAGAACAAAAACCGCTGGAACCAGAAGTGTCTGATACCACTCACATAGAATATCAAGAACCAAAACAAGATGATTCGTCTGAAACAATAGACGAAATAGAACTAGACAACGAACAAGAAAAAGAACAGCCCCTTACAGAACAAGTCCAACTCAATGGAAATGGGTCAACCCCTTTTGAAAATCAAAATGAAGTAGAAATTTCAGATAATAATAGTAAACCAAGTTTCCAAAAAATTCTTGATGAGGACTCATCACAAATTAAACTGCGAACTTCATCACCTCATCCTCAAGCCTTAGTCAACAACAAAATACCATCGACAACGGTAAATACAACAATAACAACAGCAACGACAACAACAACAGCAGCAGCAGCAGCATTACAGGCGACTTCTGGAGATATCAAACTTGAAAATCAAGAAAAAGTGCCACAATTGCCTCCAGGAGTTCAACCAAGTGAAGTTATTGGTGGAGCACCTTTTAGAAAATGGCTTAATGAAGAAATCACTCCATATCTTTTAGATGGAATGAGAATGATTTCAAGAGAAAAACCATCCGAACCGTTGAAAGCTTTAGGAGAATATTTAATTAGAAAAAATGAAGAGCGTAAAGAACAATAAAATGTATTCAATATCTCTTGTACTTTAATAATATTGTATTTTTACAAAACTTTTTTTTTTTTTTTTTTTTTTTTTTTTTTCGTGTCACAAACCTTAAGTCCTCGTAAATTTAAATAAAAATAAAAATAAAAATAAAAGCTAAAAAATTAAAAGAAAACAAAACTTTGAGCGAAACCTATTTTCATGAATCATTAAATCAAAGTAAATAAGAATTATTAAGTTCAAGTTGACAACTATCACAATATTCAAGAACTTCTGATGCGCGAGGTAAAATTTCATCAAGTTTTTCATTTGATGAAAATAAAGTTTCTTGATTAACCGCCTTTTCTACTGAAGCTTCGACAACTTTTGAAATTATTTCATTTTTAACAAACTCACATCGATGATTTTCATTAAGTAACCAATTTTTCCATTCACCAATTGCAATTTCTTTTTCAATTTTTTCCAATACTTTCAAATCTATCAAAAGTTCATTTCTTCTAATTCCAACTTCTTGTAATGTATTTTGTAATTTTTGAGCTGCTTCTAAAGATGCAACATCACCATATTGTTTACGCAAAAATCTTTTTTCAGATGCACTTTTTTCATAATTCAAAACAAATGAATTATTTTTAAATTCTTTAAAACATCTGGATGATCCATCAATTGAAAGTTCTTTACCTTTTTCAACCATTTCTTCAATATCTCTTAAATAAACTGCTCTCTGCATGAATTCACCATTATGGTTTGAATAATCACCATTCTTTTTGCCATGTTGATTGGCAATATTATTAGATGCAATTCTAGTGTAATCATTAATCATTTTTTCTGTTCTTTTAGCAATCCAAAATGATTGACTTGCTTTACCAGTAAGCCATGCATTATAACCAAATGATAAAATCAACAAAAAGATTAAAAATTTGTTCATACTTAACGCATTGAAAAACATCTTCAAAAGTTTAAATACAAAAGTAAGTAATCCAAAGGTAAAATTGATAAATCTTATTGATGTGACTTTCATAAATAGCTTCACAAACAATAAAAAGCTGAACTTCATTGTACCTTCTTCTTCAGTGGAATAACCATCTTCTGGATTTTGTTGCTGTTGGTCAGTATCTTCTTTATTTAATTTGGTACCCAATTGGCCATATAATTTAATTGCTTTATTAACTTTACCGTAAGCACCGATATCATTAACACATGTTTCAATCACATGAGTCATTTTTTTACCTTCATCTCTCAACAAAGATTTAAAAACAGTAGAAGCCAAGATATTATTTGGTGACCGTTTCGAAAACTCCAATTTTGAAAAAATCAATAATTTACAAGTATTTGCATCAATAGCCTTTATGATAAATCTTTCTTTCACCTTGAAAGCAGCTCCTAAAGGTAATTTTAATGAACTTCTTTCAGCCGAAACACTATAAAATTGATTATCGACCAAATCATTGATTGTATGAACTTCACTCATTTTACCCAACACAATTCCATTATAATTTGAATCTAAAAGTCTTTTATCATCCAATAAAGAATTTTTACTATTGGTGGATAATTTGAAAATCAATTTTCTTTGAAGTTTATTATTTTCTTTTGTAATTATCCAAGGTAATTTGGTATAGCCATCACGTTGTCCATCAATAATCATAGTATAAATTTCTTTAAAAATTATAGCTTTATCACCAAATAATACATGGAAAAGAGCTTTAGCAGGTAAATTAATTTCTTTTTCCCAAATCAATCCTTCAGAATCATTTGCTTCTGCTTTAAATACTTGTTCAATATTGGATTCATCTGTTGGTAAAGTATAAAATGAAGAAACAACAGGCTGGTTTTTTTCATTAGAAGTAATGATTTTCGGGTTTTCATTAAGTGGAGCTTCATTATTTTGAATTAGTTCATTATTATTAGCAGCAGCAATTTGTCTAACTAAAGATCCTGAAGAGGCTTTTTCTTTTTTTTCTTCTTCTTTATCAATTTCTGTAAATTTTAACACTAATTCTTTGAAATTAAAAGGCTTTTCTGCAGTTTTATTATTAATCAAAATTTCCAATTTTTTAGCAATCAATTTTGCATCATCCAAAAAAATCTTAGCTCTCATATTTAAACCATCAACTGCATAAACTTTCAAAATTTCCCAATTTTTTTTGTAATGGCTTTCAACCCCTACCAAATCATTTAAATCTTTCATTAATAAAGAGACGAATCCCATACTATTCATATAAAAATAAATATTATCCATTGTAACAAATGATCTTCCAGATAATTCTTGTTTCAGATTAGGAGACCAAATACATCTGAAGGATAATAAACATCTTTCATTTTTTTCTAAGGCAGTTTCAAAAATAGCTCTCATCTGTAAATCATAATTAATCAAATGTTTAGGATAATAAGAAGGATAAATCGAAGAAGAGAAATTTTTCACATTTTCAAAATCTTGTTGAGACACTAACAATTTTTGATTTAGTGATCCGCTTTGGCTTCTAACTTTTGCATCACCATTTACCAAATAATAAGTACCCCAATTGACGGTACCCCAAATATTAGCATTGACAGCGGTTGGCATAGAGGTGGATGTAAGAAAAGCATTTGAAATGATAGCAGCTTTAGTTAATCTGGTAGATATAGGTGTATTAAGAATTGGTTCTTTAAAGACCCCATCTTTTGAAAATTGAATATCAGTGGTGCTTTCTGGAGCAAAATCGCTAAAATTTGGGTTAAAAGATTTATTGAAAGCATTCATAAGTCTTGATAAGTTATTGGACATTATTACATTATTTGAGCCATTTATATTATTTTGATAATTATTTTCCACTTTACCACTAGTCAAATCAGAATCACAAGAGGTGGTTGCAGTTGCAGCAAAATCACTAAGTAAAGGTGGATATCTTGCAAAAGCTGAAGATTCTTTCTTTTTTTTGTCAATTTGTTCAATTGAAATTTTTTTTTCAGTAGCAAATACTTTTAACCAATATTTCAAATCTCTTAAAGTTTCTGCTTGAAGAATAAGAGTTGTGTCGACTGTTTTGATTTCAAAACAAAATCTTCTATCTTCATTTGGAGCATATCTGACATTACAAAGTAAAACACCGATCTTGTCAGTTTCTTGAACAAAAGTCTTTGAAGGTGATAAATTCAAAAATCCAAACATTCCATTTTTCACAAATGCCCATCTTCTAATCCAAAGTTGTCTAGCGGGCTTACCCACAGTTGTTTTTACAAATAACCAGCCATGCTTTTCATAAACTGGTTCTTTCAAATCCAAAAGATTACTTTGAATTATTAATGCAGGATTGTGATCATTGATATCTCTTGAAGGGGTGAATTGTTGAATTGCACTTTCTTCAATTTGTTTTCTAGCAGTCATCATATCTTTTGAAAGAATTTTTAAAGAAAAATCACAAGCTTTTGCCCAAGATTTGATTTTTTCCAATTGATTAAATAAATATAAATGATGAGGGTTATAAGCTGCTAATGATATATCAATATCTTTCCAAAAATTTGAAGATAATGATACTAATGTAGAATCCAAAGATTTTTGAATATTAGATAATGCAATACAAAGTTCCAATGAAACATGGATATAATTTTTTCGTACATCAGATAATTGAAAAGCATCTTCTCTTAAAGCACTAGGTTCTTTAGTTTTTGATTGAGCCAGGTATTTTGACAAATATAAATCATATTTACTTTGTGTCACTTCAAAAGTTTTTCGATATTCTTTATAATTCTTGATACCATTTTTGGCAGCTGTCAACAGTTGGATCAATTCTGCATCATCAAGTCTGAAAAATTTGAGTGAGTCTGACCAAAGACTAGATAAACCAGTTCTAGTTAATGCAAGGGCTGATAAGGTATAATCTTGATCTATTATACCTTCATTTAAAAAGCTTGGATTAAGTTGGTCAATAGATATGCTTAGAAAGTCTTTAAAATCATTATAATATTGGGGAAATTTTTTGATGAATTTGAGAAGACCATCTATCCATTGTTCACTTTGGTCTATTAAATGATTAAGATGGTTTACATTTGCTCGGAATGTAGGACTATCAAGAGCGGCTTCTTTGAATGAAACCGATATAAGTTTAAGGAGCTTTGGTTGTTCAAATGGTTGAGAATTGGGGTCATCAGAATTGAAGTTTGTTGGATTGGATTGTTTGGTAATTTCAGAAGACATTATAAACAAAAGAATAAAATATTGTTATTTTTAGGATGATGTTGCCTTTCAAGATATAATATTGCTCAAAATATCTTTTTGTACAAGTAATGTAAGATGAGAACAGATGCAATGATAAAAACAAATAACAAAAGATAAATTAATAAAACATAGAACAAATTAACATAAAAATAAAATAAAAAAAAAAAAAAATAAAAAAAAAAAGATAGTAATAATAATAATAATAATAATAAGCAAAGAAAATTTTAAAACAATTTGTTGGAAATTGGTATTTAAGACCACTTTGTAGAAAACTAAAAAAAAAGCAAGCCCCCCACCCAGTTGACTGGTGTAAATTATTTTAATTGCAAAAAAAAAAATTAAAAAAAAAAAAAAAAGGACGGATCGTCAAAATCAAACAAAACGGAACTTTTTATTATTATTATTATTATTATTATTATTATTATTTGCGGTACGGCCGTATAAATAGTTATTGCTACTACATGTTGTTATTATACAAAAACTAAATTATTAGAGTGGTATTTGAGCTTCTATTTGTAATTCATTTAAATAGTACTAATAATATAACAATATATTAAATAAAAATGTCAATAATAATAATTAGAATCGATACGCAGAGTTTGAAGGGGCAGGAGGAGGGAAAAGAAAGAGATCATTATTCATCAACTGTTGTATTGATCATATAATTTCTTTTGAACAGTCCATTGTTTTTGTAACTTCTTTCTAGCACTTTTTGTTATTTCTTCGCCACTAATATCTTTGGTTGGAATACCTTCTTCATCATATTCCAAATATTTTGTACTATCTTTGAACATATCTTTTGGATGAATTTTAGCCTTTGCAGCTTTTTCAGCTTCTTGCTGTTGTTTTAATCTTTGGGCTTCCAATTTTTTTTGTTCTTTTTCTTTTTGTTTTTGAAGTTTTTCATTTCTTTGTTCAATCAATTGTTCTTGTTCTGCAGAGGATAGGATCTTTATTAATCCAGATCCTTCACTTCTATCATCGATAGAAATCCCCAAATTGAGTAAATCTTCATCACGAATTTTATCTGAAAGAGTTAATAAAGCTTGACTTTTAGTTTCAATGCCTAATTTACGGATTTCATCACGAATATTGGAAATGGTTTTGGCAAATTGTAATTTAATTTGTTCACTTTCTCCGTCAGATGATGTTGAATCATTTTTATTTTCATTTTGCCACCCCATATAATCTGATCTTGGTTCAAACCCAAGTATAGACAAGATTTTGGTGATATATTTGGTGATAACCACAACTGGTCTAATTCTCATGTCATTGTTATTGGTGATATATAAATTAGCAGTGTTAATTAACTCATTAATAGAATTGATAGCTTGAGGAGTAGATAAATTATCACAAAAAGCTTTATGAATTTTCAATTTAGTAGAATCCAAATCTTTTAATAAATTCAATTCCTTATCACTTAATTTTTCACTAATGATTTCTCCATTATCAATTCTATGTTGAATATCATTATTTAAAGCTCTAACATTGACGAAAAATTTATTTAAGGAAGCCTCAATAGATTTGACTTGATTTAATAAACTTTCTTTAAAATCTAATTGATTATACCATGGGGTCAAAGCAAACGCCAATCTTAATTGTTTAGAACTATATTTATCCAATGCTTCTTGAATAGTGATGAAATTTTTCAAACTTTTACTCATTTTTTGACCTTCAATGTGTAAATGACCGGTATGTAAGAAATAATTCACCCATTGATGATTATCAAAATAAGCTTCAGATTGAGCCAATTCATTATCATGATGAGGAAAAGCTAAATCAATACCTCCAGAATGAATATCCATTTGAGAGCCCAAAATATTGGAAGCCATTACTGAACATTCAATATGCCAACCTGGTCTACCTTTACCCCAAGGAGATTCCCAAGATGGTTCACCAGGTTTAGAAGCTTTCCAAAGAGCAAAATCATTTGGAGATTTTTTACCAGAACTGGTTGTTAATGAGCCTTCACCTTCGGCAATTAATGATAAAGAGCCTTTATTCCAAGGTTGTAATTTTGCATAATCATGTTTTTCACTTGATTCAAAAGCAAAAGTATTGAAATAAACAGATCCATCATCTGTTTTGTAAGCAAAACCATTTGAAACAATTTTTTCCACAAATTCAATGATTTCTGGAATATATTCTGAAACTCTAGTTTTGACGTTTGGAGGTAAAACATTCAATTGATTCATATCGGTATCAAATTTATTTTCCCAATAACTTGGTAAAGATTTGAAAATTTCTGGATCATTAACTGAAGCTCCAAATTCTTTATCCAAATTCAAAACCATAATATCTTGAACATTTGTTAAATATTCATCAATAGAAATTGATTTATAATTTTCAATAGATTTGATTGCTTTTTGAAGTGCTTTGTAATACATTGGATATTTAGGGTTTTGTAAAGCCAATTCTTCAAGTTTAGATGATTGTAACCAATGATTTAATTCTTCAATTGAACTCAAATTGATATTTTTTTTAATATATTCAATCAAACTTTTTTGAGTATATTGAACAAGATCATCTTCAATTTTTGTGTATTTTTTTTTGATTTTTTCTTCAAAAAGATAATTTTGTCTAGCTCTAATGATAATTTTATCATCAATATCAGTGACATTTTGAACAAAAGCAACATTATAACCGAAATAATCTTGTAAAATTCTTCTATTAATATCAATTGTTACATAATTTCTTGCATGACCCATGTGAGCTTCATCATAAACTGTTGGACCACAAGAATACCAAGAGATTTTTTTTGGTTCGATTGGAATAAATGGGGTTTTCGATTTTGTTAATGAGTTATAAAGACTTAAAGAAGGTAATTCTTCTGAATTATGAGTTGACGGTTGGTACCATTTTGGTTGTTGAACAGTTTTTTTTGTTTCCAAAGACATATTTATATAACGTTTAAAAATTTGTCTAAAGAACATATAAATATCAAATTAAAAAGCAAAGCAAAAAGAAAAAAGTTTACTTTGTTTCTTATTTATCCTTTTTTTTTTTTTTCTTTCTTTCTTTTTAATAATGGCCTCCCAAATATCTTATGACTATTCCCTAATGTTGAGATGACTATCTCAAGTTGTTCCCATTTTTCACTCTCACCAATTTTTCTTTTTTCTTTTTTTTTTTTTTTTCCCACTAAAAAAAATTAGGAGAAAAGTAAAAAAGTCAGCTGCGGTGGCGGCGCCAAGGCATCATAACCATCGACCACAGAAATTAATTGTTGAAATGTAATTGATAAGAAGAGTGGTATATTTGAAGATTGATTTGAATAATTCATTCAAAGAAAATATTACTTTCAAATGTCAGGACAGGATTCTCATATTTATAACGTACCAAAATCTATTGAAAAAGAAGTTAGACCTTTTATTTCACGGGCCAGTGAGACTAAAATCGCAAAACCTTTGATATCTTATTTTTGTAAACTTTATGCTGCACAAACAATTCTTTATAAACAATTACATAAAAATAATCCAGAAGTTGAGAATTATGTTGCGGATTTATTAGATGATCTTGAAGTCAAAAAATATGAAATCGACGATGATTCAAAAGATATCATCAATGATGAACTGAAAAGTCAAGATTATGTTCAAAATTTTGCATTTGAAGTTCTTGATAATTTAGATAAACAAATGAAAGGCCATAATTGTGATAAAAGAACTGCATTAGGTTTGATTGCTTCCACAAATTTTCTCACATTAATAGGATTATGGGATTTCAAAAATGATGAACAAAAAGCAGAAGTGAATCAAAGAATCAAATATGCCAAATTTCATGCAGCAAGAATTTTAAAAAGTCTTAAAACTGGTGAAGATCCAAATGAATACCAATTTCCTGAACCTGAATTAAGTGAACAAGATAAAGAAATCAAAAAATTGGAAGAATCATTGAAAAATTTGGATAAAAATGATGACTATGAGGAGGAAGAAGAAGAAGAAGAGAACCAACATATTTTACCATCACCACCGAAAGGAGATACCACTATCATATCTGAAGCTTCAATTACACCACCATTGTCACCAATATCCCCTGTTCGTCCTTCGTTTTCTAAATATACACGAAAAAACGTATATGAATCAGGAAATGAAGAAGAAGAAGAAGAAGAAGAAGAAGAAGAAGAAGAAGAAGAAGAAGAAGAAGACCATGTTTCATCAAATCGAAGATCATTTGAAAACAAAAGTTTATCATTTCATGATGATTATATTGATAAGAATTCTAGAAGAGCTAGTAATGTTTCCAGAACTAGTAGTGCTGCTAGACCAGAATTTACAACATCTACAAAATCTTCATCATCAATAAAGAAACCATCGATGACTAAAGAGCAGTTCAGAAGTATATCGGATGAAATGGAATTGGTATCACAAGCACAAAAACATGCTAAATATGCCATTTCTGCTTTGAATTATGAAGATAAAACAACTGCGATTAAAGAGCTTGAATTGGCCCTTGAACTTTTGAAAAGTTGACCATAAAATATTGTCTTCCATGCTTAGTTTGTCAAAAAAAAAAAAAAAAAAAAAAAAAAAAAAACATGTTGAATTCAAATATATTGTGTCCTATAGCTAATGTTTTTGAAAAACATTATTATTAATTCTTTCCTTTTTTTTTTTTCTCACAAATCCCAGCAGTAGACTAAGATTTCAAAATAAAATATGTTTAGCTATTAAGATATAATGTAGTTTACTTGAAAAGAATCCCAAACCTGTTTGAATTTATGAAACTAAATACGAAATCTCCAAGTATATGTTAATATTTCAAAAAAATGAATTGCTAAATATTATATCATATTACATTGGCATCTTGTCAACAAGGGTCCACAAAAAAAAGAAGAAAAAAAGGACCTACTTCTTTTACAATTGACATGATAGATAACAATATCAGTGAGCGGGAAAAAAAAAAAAAAAAAAAAAAAAAAAAATACAATCGCTATTATCTTTTAATTGTTCCTTTTTCTTTATGTAGGTGCACATAAATAATTGTGATCAACAGTAATTATTTTAATCCTGGAACAAAAAAATTTAATTACAATTGCGGAGGGCGAATTTCATCTATATATAACGTCAACCTAATTTGAAAAAAAAAAATAAAAAATAAAAAAATTCCACTGACTCGATACTTTATAATGTTACAATCTTATAATAAAATTAAACAATAGATGACAAGATAACTGATAATTATGTATATGAGGATCACAAACAAGGAACATATTAATCAAGACGATTTTGGTTATTTGTTGTGTATTTTAAAGATGAAGTATTGTAAAATGAAATGAAGAAAAAACAGCTAATTTTATTAGATTTAAAAATTTGTGGATAAAGTACGAACAATAACCAATTAATTAAATATTGGTTTATTAAATTTTCGATTATAATTTTTATTTAATTTATTTATAGTTAAATTATTTAACTATCAATCGAATGGATTATAATTAATTAAAAATCTAACTTTGGCACCACAAAGTTACCGGTAAAAGTTATTCAAACTCATAACTATTTTTCAATAAACGTTGTCTCCTTTTGAAATTTAAAGTTGAAGTAAATAAAATAGCAACACCCAGTTTTTTAAACTTTATTAAATAAGCTTTAATCAGTTCCGTCCCCCCTGGTTGACTGATTTTACCTCCTGAATTATGATGAAATTTTCCGAATTAGTTAAGTATCTTGTTGAAGCAAAACCCATTTCTATTTTAGTACCTAACTTTTAGAGTTTGATCTATTCAAAAAAAAAAAAAAAATGAAAAATTAAGTTACCAAAACTTGAAATTCAGATAAAAACTGTAAAAAATAATACTGT
This sequence comes from Saccharomycopsis vini, assembly GCA_031124825.1. Lineage (NCBI taxonomy): Eukaryota > Fungi > Ascomycota > Saccharomycetes > Ascoideales > Saccharomycopsidaceae > Saccharomycopsis > Saccharomycopsis vini. Next base: position 50,165 of record JASTUB010000053.1, read on the forward strand.
TGTTTTATCCTCCTTGCATGTTTTTTTTTTATTATTCTTATTATTATTTTCTGCCCTGAAATTCACATATGTAAGCTGTTTGGTATGAACTTAAAATACTGGGTGGTAGTGATCCTTTGTCCTGGGTTATCTTAAATTCACATTTACTTGTTCTTTGACAACAAAACCAATGTGGCCGAAACCTTTTCCCTTTGAACGAAAATAACCAAAAAATAAAAAAAAACACTGAGCATAATTGCTTGTTGTCCATTTTGATTGTTTCTTTCCTATTGTATTCCGTTTACTTAATACATATATATATATTGTTTTTTTATTCACTAATTTAGTTATTAATCAGCTTATGAGCATAAAGAGATAAGTTATTCATTTATTTATTTTTCAAACACGTCAACCCCTGGACATTTATTTAAATGTCTCATGTAGTTTGCCGGATGAAAAATTACAATCATGTCATACAATATTACTTAATAGAGAGATGAAAGATATAAAGACTCTGATCAAGCACTCACACCTATCGGGGAAACCACACACTATATTAGTGCATATTATAATAATTGTTCTTTTAAATAGACTACTGTCCTTAATATAGAGTATTTATGAATAAAAACCTGGGGGGACTGTTTGGCTGCAAAATAGGACGTTTTTAATTTTTGGGGCTTAAAATCCGAAATACTGTAAATAATCTTATATTTTTATTGATTCACAACTTGTCTAACTTCTCTATTTGAGGAAATAGTTGAGGTTTTTTCCATTAAATTTTGTATTAATTAAACAGAATTATCGAGTAAAATAAATTTGGAATTTCAAACAAGGAACGAAAATTGAACATAAAAAAATAAACATCAAAATAAAATAGCGTTTGATGTTTGGAACAACCGTTTTATTGTCCCAAATATGCTTGACAACTACCGTACCTTGCAGACTGCATTGCTGTTTATTAATGCATAACTACTGCGGGTACTATTATGTAATCGATTATGTAATAGAGTGTTGTTCGATTTTATTTTCATTAAAAATTAACTGTTTTATAACATATATATTTACATTATTAGTAAAAATACAAAAGAATCAATTGTTAGTAACTGTTTGAGGAAATAGCAAGGATAGTGTTAATTTACGAAATACTCCCCTTCCCTTTGTTTTTACCTTTTTGTTATATTTTACTAGGAATAACATTGCATCAATTAACTCGTAAAAAGCTTAATCACCTTCCTAGCATGGCATCTCATCTTCCTAATTAATTAATACTGTTATTTTTCGAATTGTATAACGTTTTATTTCAGCTTATTAGTATTTAACCCACCCCCCTCCTCTCTCACCCTTTGCCCTCCCCTTATTGAACGCGTTACGAGAACAATACAAGCATTTTTATTTTTTATTTTTTTTCTATTTCTAAACTAGGATAATAAGACCAGACTTCAAATATTCTCGAGCCCATCCATCTCTCAATAATTGAAAAGGATGTAGAAAAGTAGTGATGAAATGAAATAAGAGAAATGAAAAGATGAATATTCAAAGAAAAAAAAAAAAAAAAAAAGACATTGGATAACCAAAGTTAACAACACATACACATTTATTTTCTTTTTACAACTATAAATCAACATAATTCTGTTGATATATATTATTTTTGTAAGACATTTAAAGGTATTTTGTACTTATTTGTTCCTACTACATTGGTTTTTGTTGTCTTTCGATGTACTAAATTACTTTTTGTAAAAAAGATATTTTTTTTTTTTTTTTTTTTCCCCTTACACACACGTAATTTCCCAAATTAGTAGGCATCGAATCCAAATCTGGAACTCTTGTGCATCTCAATAATATATAAAATAAAAAGAATAAGAAAAAAGAAAGAAAGAAAAAATAACTAAATTAGAAATAGTAGAATAAAATATAATAATTTATAGAATCGGGCTCGATAAGAAATGTTGTTCAATAGAGGTTATTTTTTTTTTTTCTTTTGTAGTCTGCCACTAAAATACTAATAATTACCACTTGATTTTAAGATTTGGTTGCTTCTTGTCCTTTTATTTTTTTTTTTCTTTTTTTTTTTTTTCTCAACCTTATTCTAAAATACTAATAACATTTCCTAATATAAGACTTTTAAGTTGAAATCAACATTGCTAATGATTCTTCACCCCCCCAACAGGTAACCAAACAACACTAGGATAAGAAAGAAAAGAAAAGAAACAATCTTTTAGTTGATATTTTCAATTGAAAAAAAGACAATAATATACTGGGTTATGACAAAAAAAAAAAAAAAAAGAAAAGAAAGAGAAAGTCAATCAAGCATTCTAGCTGAACCAGTCATTTTTATTGTTATTTACTTTATTTTTTGTTTATTCTTACAACTGGCCAAGAATAATCAAGGCTATGAATTTTTGGGTTAGAATGAATAAATTTAAAAAGTAATAAATCAAATTGAGCAAAAGCGAAAAAAATGATAAAGAAATAAAAGAAAAAAAAAAAAATTGATATCAATAAATTAATGATTATAATCAAGGATAAAAAAAAAAAAAAAAAAAAAAAAAAAAAAAAGAAAAAAAAAAAAAAAAAAAAAAAAAAAGAAAAAAAAAAAAAAAAAAATGCCAGAAATATAATGTGTTATGAAATC